>CABHPP010088441.1:15918-25935 GCA_902168425.1 Peromyscus attwateri | reverse complement strand
CCCTGGCTGGAGAGATGAACTACTGTAAGTCAGGAGAACAAAAAGCAAAGGAAGCAGAAGGCTTCAGCAGGTAAAGGACGTGCTGCACTAAAGGACTTAAGAGAAAGTGTGTCTGAAAAGAGACTCCCAGAGAGGAAGTGATCAGGAGGCAATATTCAACCAAGCGATGCTAATCACGGTCCCTCACCCACCCTGTTCTCAAGACTCATCAGCCCACCGCATCGCCTGCCTCTCATTCTTAGAACGACATTTTGGCATGACTTGTATTCTGGAAGAATGAAAACCCTTTGGATTTTAATTCTAACAGGGGATCCATGCACTTGACACAGATGAGGCTTGTCTGGTACCTTGTGGTTTGTGTTAAGAAGATCATTGCTCTATTCTCTTGGCTTGTGAAATGCTCCTGCCTAGGAGGTGGAGGAGGGCGCTTCTGGGCTCATTCTCTCAACAGAGCCAGGCACTCATCACAATGCTGAGACGATGCAGTCATTTCTGCCAAAAGTTCATAATGAAAGAGAGTAAAGACACCCCCCACCCCTTTCAGCAGCTGCCTTCCTGCTCTTTAAAGAGGTCCCCCTTTTCCATTTCCCAGACGGTAAAAGCCCCCAGAGGAAGTACAGGCTGACAGTGTTGCCAGGCTCACTTTATGCCAGCAAGGACACTATAAAGGAAATCAAATGGCGTAGCCACCCTCTCTTACAGAGCATCATAGCTGCACAAAGGACGTTTGACATTAAAGGTAGGATTGAAAGTTCATTTTGAAAATAAGACGATACTTAGGACTATGCTTAGGTTTGCAGCAAACTCCCTAGATTGCCATTGCTCTTTCTCATTTTGCCATCAACCAATAAACATTTGGCAAGGATCAGCGGTAGTTCCCCAAACACTTTTTGTGCCTGATTCCTGGACTTAGCATTCAGAGGCAGGAAGGATCTGGTATTTCTTCAGCCCCACTGTCAACAGTGGCTATTCACAGCCAACAGCAACTATTCACAGCCAAAGGAAGCAGGGTCCCTTCAGACAAACAAGTCAATCTCTCCTCTGTTCTTACTTCCCTAAAAGCATTTCTGGGTTCACATTAGTGCTCAGTCTGGGAAATGCTCAGCTGGCTCTCCTGCTGAGGTGTTCTGTTGACCCTTACTGTGCAGGACAATACCACTGCTCCCAGGTCCCCCATCTGGCAGAACTAAGTCAGTGCTGGAACATAGCCCTTTCAAATGTGCTTCAAAAGTATAGTAGGGAGAATTCCAGAGCTAATGCACCTGGCTTTCTTTAGCAGGTTCAAGGCTGTGGGTTTTTATGGTCACCTAAAGGTGGTTTTGGAGAGTGGTGACTATGTCAGGTGATCTGCCATATCCTTAAGCAATGACTGGAGACATGAAATCACAAATTCCCAGTGTTTGTATGTTGTATGCAGGTGTGTGTAACTGTATGTGGTTGGCTCTCTCGTCTGTGCAAGAATGTGTAGAAGTCAACGGTTGATATTGAGATGTCTTTGTCAATTGCTTCTTAGCCTGATATTTTGGGACAGTCTTTCACTGAACCTGGAAGCTCACTGCCCCTGTTGCATTAGCTATGCATGGAACTCCTTAGGTCCATCTGGCTCTACCCTGCTCCTCCCCTGATGCTGGGTTACAGCTGTGTATGGCTATAAGCAGCCTTTTAGATAGATGCTGCAGACCCCAACTCATATTCCTATGCTTGCATAGCAAGTACTGTAGCCACTGAGCCATCTCTTCATTGTGCTAGAGTTTTCATAATCCCTTGTGATTCACCCAAAGGTCTATTAAGCATCTTAGGTTTATGATTGGGCTTGGGCCAAGTATGTTTTTTTGACAATCTACTGCAATCAATGCAGCCTATGGAGATCTGGATTTCTAATGTTTACATGTGGCTGAGAGAGCATTTGGTCCACATATGTGGCCTTTGCTTACTTTGGGTTTGTAGGGTGATGGGTAAATAGGTACAGTCTAAGGCAATGTTGACTGGGAAGAAATATATCTATAGGAAGCAATTACAGTGTGAATAGACTCTGACCTGTGGTTCTGCGTCTGCGCTCCTTAGCATCTATGATACAATTAATTGCACTTTTGTTTGATTTTGAAGAATCTATTCAAGGATCTCCTTGAAATGGAGGGGTAAGTGGCTCCATTGAAATCCATTCACTCCTCAGGCTCTGCTGCTCCGAGGCAGGTTTAGCATGAAGGCTTCAAACTAAAACAAATCAACAAATGCCTGCTGGTGCCCCACAGTGGGCTATAGCTTATTCAGCAGTAAGGATGTGGTAAGGGAAGACCCAGGGCTGACATGCTTTGAAGCCCCTGGCAGCCCCTTCCAGGACCTCCCTCTGTGTCTTGGCTTGCATGACCAGGAAGTTTCTAACCCTAGACATATTCTGTCTGGCTCTGGTTCCCTAGCTGTCAGCGCCCTCTCCTGCTCCCCCTCTACAGGAGGCAGGAAAAAGAAGCTACTCTCCTCATCTCTGCATGGGGTAAGGGGAAAGCTGAGCCTGTGCTAACTGGTGTGGTTGGGACTGGATCTGATGAGCACTCTCCGGTCCCTCGTTGTCCACTTTCAATCTTCTGGTAATTCTGGCTAATGGGCAGAACACCCATGATGAGGATAATGTCTGTAATGGTCCCCGGGTGGCCACTCTACCAGGGCTAACCCGCTTACAGCCTTAAATACTTTTCTCCTCTGCCAGCACCAGACCCTGCAATTTCTGTCCTCTGTAAGAGAAAGAGTTTCTTAGGCTTTATTCATGGCAGTTTGGGCCCAGATCCATCCTTTCTGGTGCTGTCCCTTCTGAATCTTAGCTTGGCAGTTCCGATAGCAGTCGTGGTGATTCAGGAAAAGTGATGGTGACCTGGCAAGCAGTGAGTTAGGGTACTCGGGACTCCCAGAGGTCCACTCCAAATCCATATCTAGTTTTTTTTAGTTTCTCAAACAGAAGAGCAGATGATTGTTGTTGCTGGAAATGCTATTGACATTATAAACAGACAGTTAACCTATATCAGTACCTTACCTGTTGTGATGGTTAGTGACCATTGTGAACTTGACAGAATTTAAACTCATTGGGAGAGAGGCCTCTGGGCTTGCTTGTGGGGGCTGTCTTGACTGCATTGAAGTAGGAAGACCCACCCATTGTGGGTGGCACCATTCCCTAGGCTGGGATCCTGGCCTGTGTGAGTGGAGAGAGGGAACTGAGCAGCAGCATAATTATTAATTTCTCTTTGCTTTCTGATTGTGGGTGTCATGTGACCAACTATTTCAAGCTCCTGCTGCCTTGGCATGCTCCCCCCTCCCCCCCACGATAGACTTTACCTTTCAACTGTGAGCAAGAACAAGCTCTTCTTCTCTTCTTTTACTTGTCATGGTAGCAGGAAAAGTACCCACGGTGCCTGTATCACTTCAGGCTAAAAGTATTCACTGGTGGCCACTTGGCCTCAGAGCTATGCATGGGGCCATGAGGTCTGAGTGACAAGTGATTCTAGAACCTGTCAAGTTGCCAGCTGACACTAGCCATCACACCTGGTGTGCTGGATGGTTTTGTGTGTCAACTTGACACAAGCTAGAGTATAGCTGAAAGTTTTTCTGTGTCCCACCTGGTCAGCAGCCGCTCAGACCCAAGTAGACACACAGAGGCTTGTATTAATTATAACTGTATGGCCATGGCTCAAGCTTTTAGCTAGCTAGCTAGCTCTGTGTCTTAAATTAGACCATAACTATTAATCTATGTATCAACCACATGTTCTGTGGCTTTACCTGCATCCCATTACATGTTGCTCCTTGGGCGGCTTGCTGGTGTTTCTCCCTGCCTTCTTCCTGTCTCTCCCTTTGAATTTCCTGCCTGCCTCTAAGCTGCCTTGCCATAGGCCAAACAGCTTTATTTATCAACCAATCAGAACAACACATATTTGCAGTGTGCAGAAAAACATTCTCCCATCACTGGAGTAATCAGAGAGGGAGGAGCCTCAGCTGAGGAAATGCCTCGATGAGATCCAGCTGTAAAGTATTTTCTCATTCAGTGATCAACGGGGGAGGGCCTAGCCCATGGTGGGTGGTACCATCCCTGGGCTGGTGGTCCTGGATTCTATAAGAAGATGGGCTGAGCAAGCCATGGGAAGCAAGCTAGTGAGCAGCACCCTTCCATGGCCTCTGCAACAGCTCCTGCCTCCAGGATCCTGCCCTGTTTGAGTTCCTGTCCTAACTTCCTTCAGTGATGAACAGCAATGCTGAAGTGTAAGCCAAATAAACCCTTTGCTCCCCAGTTGCTTTTGGTGATGGTGTTTCCTCACAGCGATAGAAACTCTAAGACATAGGAGATACTCAGAATCAACCATTAAACATGGGTTCTGTTTACTTCATTTTGCTCTTTTTATTCCCTCCTCGCCAAATCTGCGCTTGCCTAGAATGTCATTGCTCTCCATACTTCACGTTCAGGCTGCCACATGGACCTGGCCTCCCTCCCTGTAACCTCTCCAAAAGCACAGTTTCCATTGTATGGCTCAGTCGGTAGCTCCCCTCCCACATGATGTTTTCCAGAGGAGCAGGAGGCTGTCTACTATCTTTCTTGCTCTTCAAGGATCATTGTTGATCTTTCTTCTCTAGCATAAATAAATAAGATCAGATAAACCCACTAGTGTCTCTGAAGCATCTAAGCTTCCAGTCGGCAATCACAGGCCTCCTTCCAACATCCCCTCACTTCTCTCTTTTTCTTCTCCACTGCACAGTCCCTCATTTCTAGTGACATTCTTCAGGTAAAGGAACACTGAACACCCTACCCCCACCCTGCTCTCCTCATCTCCCACATACACTCTCTGCCTCTCACTCCTGCTGTTCATATTCGTCACTATTTCCCTGCATTTATTATTAACCAATAACCACACTCTCTAGACTATGTCAAGTCTCTGATCTGAGACTCACCTTTTCCTCCTCAGCTCACGCATTCCTCTGTTACTTCTGTGTCTAAGACTTCATCTGAACGGAGATTCACAATTCATCAATGCTCCCCACTTCCCAATACCCATCCCTCCCTTCATATCCAACTCCCCTCCTCACCCACCATCAATCTCATGATCTATCACAACTCCCACTCCCCTGAAAACATCCTTGGTGCTCTTGTGTCTCGATTCTTCCATGAGATTCTCCAAGAAAACTCATGGTTTCAGTGAAACCAACTCCATTAAGTGCATGTCCATACACCCAGTTCAATGTGGTCTAGAAGAATCACCTAGTTGTACCTAGTGTGAGAAGCTATCTCTGTCTAAACATTTTAAAAATATTTTAATCAGCATATAATACTTATCTGTGATGAGTTTCACTGTGAGATTTCATCCATGTATATAATTTGCTTCAATCATGTTCCTCCCCCCTTTACCTTCTCTGCCTCTTGCTCACATTCCCCTCAATTCCCTTCCCTCTGGAATACTCTCAGGCAGTACTAGAACATCTCTGCCTGATCACAGTCCTCCTCCTCTGCAAATGACCCCTTGACCCCATCCCCTCCTGCCCTACTCTGTGCTAGGTCTCAGCTCAGGGCTTAGTTCTTCTCTATGAACAAATAGATACAATGTACAATGAACTCCCTTAGATTTTTGCCAGCATCTGCCCATTTTCCAGAGTCTCTCATCCTGTGCTTTTCATTTTAATTGTGAATTGCTCACTGTGTGTTATTTAGACATGCAGCTACATTTCCAAAGTAAATTTAACTGTGTTTTTCATATTTGTGTGGAAGACATCTTCAAATATAAAAACACTTGAAATAAAATCCTCTTTTTAATATAGTCTTTAGAAAATTAACTGGGTATGTGGCCAGAAGATTAAGCAAAATGTAACAAGAGCAAAAATAAACTTTACTCGGCAGCAACCATGTCTTCTGGGCTCAGAGTGCTGAAGCCTGACAAATCGGACAGCTACAGCATCTGCAAATGAACATGCTGTCTGACTCTCCCGTAAGTTTATGTAAAATCGTTGACCTGGATCCAAGGGCAGACCTTTTGAACACAATCAATACAGGTGCAGTCAGATAAGAACATTCTACTGTTTTATTAAAGTGCATCTAATTCAGAACTCAATAACCCTCACACATCCTTAATCAGGACCGACATCCTGGGAAGCGTTTACATGAGTGATCTGAAGATGCTGGCTTACAGCTTGTTAAAGAAGACATTCTACAAACAAGAATTCCAGGATCTTGTTTATTCGCCCCTTGGCAGAATTACCATCCCCCACCTCTTCACGGCCTCTGAATTTTTTACTACAGACAATTTGTTAGAGTTCCCCTCCTCTATTCCTTTACAGTGGAATTATTCTTCTGGAGTTATTGGTGACTGGGTATTCTCTAAGACGTACTAGAAAAGCTTAGCATATTTCTTGGGGATTGGGTACTCTTGGGGAGGGAGTGTGGGGCTCTGAGTTTATCCACGGGGTTGGGGGGAAAGGTATCCATTCTCTCAGCTTTCCCAGCAGCTGTGCCCTGGGAGATTTAGAGGGGGTTATGTAGTCAGGGGACAATGATCTCATTTCCAGAAGTAATAGGATAAAAAAAAAAAAAAAAAAAAAAAAAAAAGAAGAAGATACAACCAGAACCAGGTTAGACAGGATGTGGCACTATTTACTTAGTGATGTCGTGGTCCTTAGGCTGCTCCTAAGGACATTCTGCTGCCAAGTGTGAGGAATTGTAATTTGGAACAGCTGAGCGGAACCTGTATTCATCTTCATTTAGTTAACTTGGAGAGCACTGAACATTCGAGCTCTGATATTCAGGGGTGATGTTTTGTGCTAACAGCATCCCTCCTCTGCTGGCTTAGGCATTTGCTAATTCTTACAACAGCCATGTGCAAGGTGAAGAGGGTGGGCAATAGGTTCAAATTCATCAGCCCAGGTAAGAGTGATCGTCCCCAAACCCCAGACAGTGGCGGGTGCTGCTGCCAGCAGCTCCATCTCTGCAGGGAATGGGGCCACACTGCTTTGTCACAGCAGCCTCAATGGAGTACAGTGACTGTCTCCAGAGCAAAGACAATCCCCGCCGATGTTTCCATGCAAAGCACAGGAGACCTTTCTCCATATTTGTTCACCTCAATGCCTTACCTAGCGCACTCAGTTTTCTACCCACACAGAGGCTTGAGCCTACACTAACCTAGTGCTTATCAGAACTGTACATTTTTCCAAATGTCTACCAAAATTTCTCTCTCTATTTTTTTTCTCTTTTCCTCTGGCCCTAAGGTGGCCATCCAGGGCTTTGTGTGAGCCAGGGAAGGGGTCTCCCACCCAGCTATATCTTCAGCACATTTTCTAGGCTCTAAACAAATTAAATAGGGCCAGCAAGCTGGCTCAATGGGTTAGGTGTTTGCTGCTAAGCCTGCTAAGCCTGAGTTTGATACCTGGGACCTATGTGGATCTTCTGCAAGTACACAAATAAATACAAATGTGAACAAATGAAATCAAATGTGCTAATTTTTAATTTTAACATGTAAATGAAATTTGTGTATCAAAGAGAACATGGACCACTGGGTGCTTTTGTGTGCAGCTGGAGAAGGCTCCTCACCGCAACTGACTGTCATCCATCCAAAGCTGCTGCGATCGTCACAAACTATTTGTGTACGTCTTCCCCCGAGAAGGTTAATCGGTGGCTTGGAGGACAGATTTGCATTTGGAGGCTGTGGTGGGAGAAGGGGGTCATCTCCTATTCAAGAGAGATGGAGAGTGGAGATGCCACCTGAAGGAAACAGGGGCCCTTGGGAGGCAGGTGATGCGTAGACAACACGGTACTGATAGGAGATCTGTCGTGGGCCAGGGTGGCTTATGTGGCCCGCGCAGGCTGCTATAAATTAGCACAAAATGACTGACACCAGATGTTGTCCAGGGAACCCCAAAGTAAATAATGATGCAATCTGTTATGTAGCTATTTCTGGCAAAATGCCACGGAAACTACATTGTCTTAGTGTCAGAGGTGAGCTCTCCAAAGCCATGCCTTGAGGCTACAGGCAGCTTCTCTGACTGTGTGTGGTCAGCATGGGTTGCATTATTGCTGGAATCTCTCCCACTCCTGACTGGTTCTCACAAGGAGGAACCCATGGGTGCTGTGAGCCTCTCTAGTTAGTTACTCAGATTGCATGACCTTCACAGGTGAGAGCCTATTTCTTGGGGCAGAGGGTTGTGAGAGACTCGGTTCCTTCTTGGCATGTATGCGATGTAGTTTGACACTCTGGCATACTGTCCTCCTAATGAATCATAGACACATCTTTGAAGTGGTCCCCCCACTACTCATCATTAGGCAGAGCCTGACAAAACTGTTACTGGATGAGATTTTTAAATTGTCTCTGTAAATTAAGAGAAACACACCCGCAATTCACAGAACATAGAGAGATAGCACAGGGCGTAAAATGCCCAGAAAGACCAAGGCCATTCTAATTTTAGAATAAAGAGCCCAGTGTCTGAACACAGGGTGGGGTTGGAATGTGCCGGGGATGAGGCCATGGGCCACCACTCCTGCCATCTCTTGCAGAGACTTCATATTGGACAAAACTCTTACACTATCCAGCCTTACTTCTCGTTCTTAGGAGACATTTTTTTTTAATTTGTCATTGATTTCTTGAAACTAATAAAATGAGTTTACAGCAAAAGCGAATTCGTAGCTTTTGTCTAATGAGCAAGATTCTTTCCCTGGGGGAGTGGTTCCTGGATTCTCTTTGTCTTAGAGTACAAGGGTGGGAACCACATGGTGTCTGATGAGCGTATTGTCAGGGAGCTGACAGGGTTTACCTAGTGAGATGGGAAGGCCCAGGAGCACAGACTGAGTTCTTTCCTGGGGGAGTTACAGTCTATTTTTAGTCAATGTTGCGGCACAGGAGCGCGAGAGTGGGGCTGAGTAGAGGCTGACAGCTTGTCATCCCAGGACGGGCTCACAACAAATCACATCCTCAGCTGAGAAAGCCTAGACAGAACAGCAATCATGAACGTTTATTGAACACATACTTGTTGAGTGCCACGGGTTGTACTTGTATTTTTTTTTTTTTTATTTTTCCTCTCACAAACCCCGAGAAAGTACTGCTGTCACTCAACATGTAACTAAAGATCTTGCTGTAGCTTGGTTCTAAAAGTCTCCCAAAGACCCATATGATGAAGGCTCAGTCCTTGGCTGACGCTAGAGGGAGGGAGTGGAAACTTTAAAACAGGGGTTCTCAACCTGTGAGTCCCGACCCCTTTGGGTTCAAATGGCCCTTTCACAGGGTTGCCTAAGACCATCAGAAAACACAGATATTTACAACACAATTCATAACAGTAGCAAAATTACAGTTATGAAATAGCAATGGAAATAATGTTATGGTTGGGGGTCACCACAGCATGAGGAACTGTTTTTAAGGGTCACAGCATTAGGAAGGCTGAGAACCACTGCTTTAAGAGGAGTCCTAGTGGGAAGGAGGGAGAACACTAGAAATGTGTTCTCATACTGAGCTGTGGGTTTCAGCCTCTTCCTTCTGCTTTTTTATTGCATCTGTGGCATGAAGTGAGGCTTTCTGCTCTGCCCGGTACCCATCACAGCCCTAAACATGGTGGGAGCAACAGACTATAGACCAAAACCTCCCAAACTATGAGCCAAGAGAATCCTTTTCTCTTTGTGAGTTGGTTATCTTGGGCATTTGTTGTAGTGGTCAAAAGCTATTAATAGGCCCCAAGATAAGCAACCTTCCCAGTTCTTAAGATTGAGGTGTGGCTGCTTTGTGATGTTGTGACTCTTGAGTGGACATTCCTCACAAACCAACTCTTCTGGTTCCAGGCTGCCAGAAATGCATAGGACTGATGAAATCAGGGCATACTTGCAGAACACAGGTTATCCATTCTACAAGGTCTTGTTTTATCTTCCTCATTCTCCTATGATACCCTCACTCACCAGCTCAGAGCCTACTCTCGAGCTCAGCACCCAGCTAATTGATGGGATAGAAAGAGAGAGGAATGGATGATGGATGGATGGATGGATGGATGGATGGATAGATGGATGGATGATGGATGGGT
>CABHPP010088441.1:0-15818 GCA_902168425.1 Peromyscus attwateri | reverse complement strand
GATGGATGGATGGGTGATGGATGATGGATGATGGATGGGTAATGGATGAATATATGTATGATGGATGGATGATGGATGGATAATGGATGGGTGATGGATAGATGGACTGATGGTAGATGATAGATGATGGATGATAGATGGATGATGGATGGGTGATGGATGGATAGATGATGGATGGATGGATGATGGATAGATGGATGGATGATGGATGGGTGATGGATGGATGATAGATGGATGGATGATAGATAGATGGATGATGGCTGGCTGGCTGGCTGGATAAAAACAACTCAGTAAAACTTCCAGTGAGTCAATCTGCAAGCAAAATCTGGTCAAAAAAGTAAGTTCTGGGAAAATAAACATCCTAGAGAAGGCTATACTACCTCTCAGTAAGCATATACTAAATTCATGTATAAATGAAGAAGGAAATATCTGCAAACTAGCTATTTTGAAATTCAATATGAGGAAACACAGAACTCTGGGCAACCTTTTCAGAGCTGGGAAGAAAGTAAATTAAATAGAGTTCAATAGTGTGAATGACTAAATTATAAGGCTCCAAAATACTTAATCAGGAGACATCCAAATACTAACTGTATTAAATAGAAATGTCTGACTGACCTTCATAGATGTCTCACTTGGGTCTTGGTTTAATTTGATTGAATCTTCTGTGGTGAACTGGGCCTGCAGTTCAGTGGTTCAGTGCTATGGGAGTCTCATGGTTCATGTAAAACTCTGTGGATATTATTTTTGAGGGCTGAGAAAACCCACACAGAAAGAAAATATTTCATTCTTATTTTGTTTCTGTTCATAAATCCTTCTTTTTCTATTCTGAAGACCCCGCTGATTGTGTCCCAGCTTCTAACTCATTGCATTGGTGGAAATGTACTGTTTACTGACGTAAGCCACTCTCTGTCCTCCAGGCAGGACATCCTGTTTTGGGGAGAGGTCAAACATCTGTGCTCAAGAGCTTGAACTTGGACATCACATGTCTCATTAAAGTTCTGCTTGGCTACAGAAGAACCACTGGCTCCATTTTGGGAAACAAGGTGGGGGGGCATGATTGCACTGTGGACCTTGGTTCACGTGTGTGCACAGTGGAACCCAGACGACTCCCGACGGTGACCATAGGTGACCATAGCTTAGCGGTATCACTCTGTCACTCTTTCATTTTCTTGCCTTTACAAGACACAAGAGAAGCAAGGCACCATGTCATCACTGAACTGGGGAACTGCCAATGGGGATAACAAAGCAGAGTGCTGTGTCACTCTTGATAAAGTGAGGCACATGTGTGGGTCTCACTCGACGTTACCGTGACCAGCACACATCGGAAGATAATTGGAGGATACATAGACTTCTCAGTACTTCCTCTTATTCATCTAGGAATTTTTGATGATGGCTCTTTACCGAGTGGCTGTGCTGTATGGTACAACAAGGGGGACCCTAAGGAAAAGTGGAAGAGTGAATTGTCTTGAAAAACAGTGAAATTAAAACAAAATAGTCACACAGTGCACGGGAGGAGCTGTGTCTGTGCAGACCCACATTAGCAAAACACAACACAAGCTTAATGCCGTTCAGTACCTAAGATGCTCCTGGACCCAAGAGACACACACATTCCATTGTGATTAACTTAGCTAAGAGTCATCTTATTCCACTCCTGTGGGGATTACTGCAAGGCAGAATAAAATCCTAAATTGGAGATTTTCTTTTTATTAGGGTAATGTGAATTTTAAATATAAAATTTATCAAACATCATGAGGCTGTGGCTCTTCATGATGTTTTAACACCAGACTGTAAGAATGGCCTGTAGCAAACACTGAGGGAGCTCGTAGTCAGGAAGTAAGGGAACTAACATGTGTTCAATGAACTTCAGACAACGAGCATTATGTAGAGGATTTAACATGAGTTATCCTACACAATGCTCAGGCCTGTCTCATGAAGGAAAATTGTTTCCTATGTCCTATCAATCAGCCAGCCAAAGTTCTATCTCCAAGACCATGCTTTCCTTTTAAAAATATTTTATTATGATCTGAAGATTTTATACAACATATTGCGATCATCTCTATCTATTATTACCTTTTTAAATATCCTCCTTACCTACATGTCCTCCATTGGTTTTTGTTATTGATAACCTCCTGATTCCAATTAGTGCTGCTTGTGTGTGCGTGGGTGTGGGGCCATCTTCTGAGGCTTGAGCAACCTGCTGGCCGAGATGTCCCTGAAGGAGAGTGACCCCTCCTTCTTCAGCCACTACTCACTGTTGATAGCTCCTCTGCCAAGTGGAGGGGCATGGCTTATGGCCCTCTCCTTTTCATGTTGAAGGCCATATTTTCTAAATTGTAACTACTGATCTCCACCTTATTGTCTGATAAAACAACTGTTATTAAAAAACTAAGGGTAGAGACGTGGTCACCAGTATGCCAGTGGTTCCTTTGAAAAACTTGGTTTTTTTGTTTGTTTTTTTCTTTTCTCATCTTTTCTTGATTCTTTGGCAAAGTATTCAACTTGAGGAATATTTTGCACGAAGCTCAGGTTTTCCTGCCCCTCAGATGCTTAACTTCACATGCCTTTTCTGATTTTCTTTCTCCAATTTGCCTAACAAATTTTGTCATTTTCCTTAAACAAAATTTGATTTATTACCTTTCTACAGCTTCCTCAGATTAATATTGGATGTAATAGATTGAACTGATGCGTATAACATGGAGTACAAATCTGACTTGTGGTACATTTATGGTTGCTGGCTAAGGTTTCAATTAGGATTATTCTTTGGTTGTGTTCAGAGTTAAATTTGTCATATCGTATTATGAGCTCTGCAAGTG
This sequence comes from Peromyscus attwateri, assembly GCA_902168425.1. Classification (NCBI taxonomy): domain Eukaryota; kingdom Metazoa; phylum Chordata; class Mammalia; order Rodentia; family Cricetidae; genus Peromyscus; species Peromyscus attwateri. The sequence goes on along the minus strand of CABHPP010088441.1, from coordinate 13,005 downwards.
GATGCGTATTTATGTTCCCTCCTCAGTTCTTAGTGCCAGTGAGGTCGGGGCCTGGCAGAGTGGAGACTTGGTGAGCACATCCCATCTGGTACAGAGTAGGCTTGGACATTGGAGTTGGCTTTGCGGGTCTTCTTTGTAAGGGTTGGTAACATCTTTCCTAAGAAGTTCAAAGTTAGCCCCTCCCACAGGCCCCAAGCCCCTCCTCCCAGGCTACCTTCAGTCCCTTGCACCTTCCTTGGGGTGCAGGTGTGAACTCGCTCTAGTTCTTCCTGGCTGCTCCTCTCAGTCACTTCTAACTCACTTCCATTCCTTTGTTCCTCCATGCCGGCCAGCAGAGCCCTCTCTCCCAGGGACTACACGGCTCTGGCACCCCGTAATACTGCGTCACCCCTCCTAGGAGAAGCTGCTTCTTGCAGGAGACAGTAGTCGTCACAGAGACCGGTAACTGGACAACATGCAGAGATTCTGGAGCACTCAGCCCCAAACGGGATGTCTATGCAGAAAAGGGTATGGGGAGATTGGAAAAGCCAGAGGTGATGGGTGACGCCACAGAAAGAGCGTCATCCAGACACAACAGGACTGACGGACATGTGAACGCATGGAGACTGCACAGGTTCAAACAGACGAAATCCCAGGAAGGAGAGCGGAAGTGGGCACCAAGCCCCGCCCCTAATCCAGAAGCTGTTCATAGCTGATGCTTGCTGGGTGAGGGAAGAGCAGCTCTCTCCACAGGAGGGACACGGGGTGTGTCACCCGCCCAGCCACCCTCCAGGGCAAGCCGTGCCGAGGAGTATTTGGTCAACACAAAATAGAACCTGCTTTTCTCTTGTTTTTAATGGATTTGTTTATCCATGTACTTATTTTGTTTGGCCTTTTTGTTTTGTTTTGTTTTTTCTTTTTTTGTGAGAGAGAGAAAGAACATGAAGTTGGGTGGGTAGAGCAGTGGGGAGGGTCTGGGAGGACCTGGAAGGGGAAGAAAAAGATCAAAATATATTGCATAAAAAATTAAAAGAATAATTTTAAAAAATATAATAAAAGTTCAAATTCCTTTCTCCACGTTGGATCCCTCGCGGTCTCCCAGCCTCATTACTGTGGAGACCAATTACCCAGTCTCCATAATAGCTCTGTGCTCTGTATTTTGTGTCTGCACCATCAGGTTTTAAACATCCAGGGCGATAATTATTTTCAGGACCAGGGAAGGTAGTGGTTAGCGAGGCTCAGAAAATGCTTGAAAGGAAACGCGGATACTTGTCAGCCATAGAATGGTTTCCTGGACTGCTCTAGTATTTCACCGGAAGATGAGTGTCTTCTAAGAGTTCTGTTCTCCAGCATGGTTTGTGTGCGTGTGTGCATGTGTGTGTTCATGTGTATGTGTGTATATATATGTACCTGTATGTGCATGTGTACCTGTGTGTTCCTGCATATATTTATATATGTTTACATGAATGTACATGTGGACATGTCTATGTGTACATGCATATCTATATGGCTATCTATGCATGTATACATTGTTATGTGTACCTGTATGTGTGTGTCTCTGCATTTATCTGAATATATATAACTCTGTATGTTCATGTATATGTGTATTTCTGTGTGTGCATTTGTACACATATGTGTTCATGTGTGTCCCCATGTATGCATGTATGTGGCTATGTATGCATCTATATAGCTGTGATACATATATATATATATATATGTGTGTGTGTGTGTTGTGTGTGTGTTTCTGTGTATGCATGTGTGCATATCCATGTGTGTTCCTTGGTGTGTGTTGTGTGTGTGAATGTGTACTCCTGTGTGTGTACATGTGTATGTGTGTGACTGTGTATGTGTGTGTCCCTGTGTTCCTGTGTGTGCTTGTGTTCTCTTGCACGTTCACTTATTTATGCATTTAACCTGCACTGAGCTCCTTTTGATGTCTCCTGCACTCATCTGCCTCTAGATTAGAATTCTGTCTCTGTTTATCTTCTGGTACCTTGTTTTTGTTCTGTCCTGGGAGGATAAAGCAAGATGCAAATGACTTTAACAGCTCTACAGACGTGATTATTTAGTGTAGCAAAGGGCTGAAGGAAGATAAAATCTTGTATCCTTAAAATGCATGAGCGTGCCCCAGGAAGAATGCTGATACAGCATGGAAGGAGAAGCACTGCAAACGCTCCCCTTGTCTTACGTGCATAATTACTGGTTTCTTTTAATAAACTGGTGATTATATTGTACGCTACAGCCAAGTTGGGACTTCTGAAAGATTCCTGCCCTCAATGGTTATTAAAGTTTCCAAGGTTCCAAATACTCATAACATCCCGAGCCTGTGATTTTTCAACAACAAGTCTTTAAATTCTTCTGACATTTAAGGGAATTTTCTGTGGTGTTAGAACCATGTTCTACACAAAACACATTATAGAACATTTGATTTTTTTTTCTCTGTGAGGGGAAAAAAAAGTACCAATAATGAACTATTGAGGAAGGAAATCCGGTTCAAGTAGATTTTAAATATGCATGATAAAAATAGATGTGTACCCATGAAATGCTGATGACGCTTAATCAGCAGTAATTGTATTTCAGGCAAGAGCCCTTCCCGTACAGGGCTGGGCTCTCTCTTGTGTGAGCTGTGTTCTGCTGTGAGCAGGGGTGGTGGGCCCTGGAAGGCTGCACTGGAACATCTCTCACACCATTTGGAGCTAAAGGTCACGCCAAGTGCCATTGAAAAGAGAATGTCCCACACATTGTCAATAAAGTCTGTGATATGATTTATTACCTGGAGTCAAGTGTTAATTGGATGGCAGCAGCCTTTGAATGGATCATCTTTCTCCTTTCTTAAGGCTGACAGATAAAAATGGAGATATTAGTGGAAATGAAGTCTCTTAGGCACAAATGGAAACCTGAGATTCCCCATTCATCCTGTATTTATTTGTTTATTTACTTATTTATTTATACTTATTTATTTAAAGACACTGACCATTTGGCTATCAAAAGGGGGAAATGATTGCACACTGAATGGAGAGCAGTCAGCTTTTTTCATCAGTCAAGACCCGTGTGGGAGCCAGTACAGGGAACCCTGGCTGACGCTTCCCTCTATTCTAACTGTTCAGGTCCACGGTCTTCCCGGCCCCTGGCTTCTGCAGCCCATTCCCACTGGCCTGGCCTTTATTTTTCCTTTAATTATGTATCTAAAATGCACCAAGTGGTGGTGGGCATGTATTACGATGTTCCTATTTTCCCACACCTCGCATGAACGCCCTCGGTATCTCACATGCGTTAGAGATGAGTCTGGACCCTGGTTTTTTGACTTGGGAATTGAATTTATCTATTCGAGGAATTAAACAATATATTCTCACTGGTTTCTTATGGACAATGAGAAGGTTGTGAGCAGTGTGAAAACTTTACATTATAAAGTAGGGGGGTGTTGGCTACCAAAGAAACATGGACCTGATAGAACTGGCGGGACTGTCACCAATTAGCAGAGGATGGGTATGGTGTTCCCTTGGGCAAAAAAAAAGTTCCAGTGACATACGAGTAACATCTGTAGAAAGTGGTCACCAATTGGCTCTGTGTTATGAGCTTTAAAGGACCAGATAATTGTAACTCCAGGTTTTCAAAGACTTCATTTTCAAGGAGACACTTTGGGCATTTAATGGTTGGTATGGCTAGGATGTGCCTCATATAATTTAAATGTTGAGATTTAATTGTCGGTAGGATAGAGTGAAGAGGAGCCTTTTGGAAGAGGATGAGTTGGGGGCAGGGGGTCAGAGCCCCTACATAGAGGCTTAAGGGAGGGATTATTTCTTTTACTCTTATCTCTCTAGTTATCTGAGGACTCTGCTACAGGAGCCATCTTGGAGGAAGAGAGCAACCCAGAGTCTGAACGTGCTCCTGCCTTGATCTGGACTTGCCCATCTCAGACATGTATCATGGCGTCACAGACACATGAAGAAAATGAGTAGGTTCAACTTCATCTAATGTTCAGATTAAATGGTTCCTCAAACCTGTCTGACTTCTGCAAGGTCACCTTTCCCCATCATGGCTGTCCCACTTCCCTTTCCCCTTTCCTTCTCTGTCCCTCCATTCCTCCCTTCCTCTCTTGCTTTCTTGAGCTGGTTAACTCAGATGCTAGAAATAGAGTCTTAGGCCTACAGCAGAGAGACCAGCAGGGTTACCCACACTGCCAGGGAGTTACAGCCTTTTCAGTTGGAATAAGAATGGCCTGATCACTGAGGTTGCTACTGTCCTCTGAAGGGAACATATATGCTCCAACAGCATAGCCCATATATGAGGGCAGCTTCTTTATGCATGAGGTGTGATGAGAAGAATTGTTTGGCTTATGACTGTCAGGACTCTGGGCCTCCTCTGGCCTGGGGCCCCTATCCTAGCTCTTTATTGTATTCACAATGTTGTCTCAAGATATGACCAAGATTTCAGGCAAGGGGTCTAAGTTTCACGTGGCCAATTACAGACCACTTGCGTGGTAAACATGGCTGTTTCCAGACCCTATCATCAATCCTTATTCCTATCCCCTAGGTTCTTTTCTCTTGAGAATCTCTGATGTCCTTCCTGCCAGATTAAATAAGTGGTGATATTTGTATGATGCTGGACCATCAAAGAGGAGCCAGGCTTCCCAAATAGTTTCTTTGCATCCCCATAGAAACAAACCTGTATTTTTCTATCCTTGAAAAGATGGACTTCTTTCAATATCTAAATTCATTTTTACACCTTGTGCCAAGAAAGATGGCCTCCTGACCAAAGCGGTCTAGTTATGTGTTTTTATTCCTGAATAAGGAATTTGTTTCTACAGCCTGGCCAGTGGAATTAGAAGAGATCAGCAGATTTTCTTGCTAAATAATTTTTAAGAACTCTAAAAAACTCTCTGCTTCCCTAGACAATCAAGTATATAGGTAATTTTTTTAACTAAAAATAAATATACCTTTCATGGTGCTTTCTAATATAGAAACATTTTCTATAAAGCCTTTGGCCACTGCATAAGATGTGAATGAATACAGGACATTTGGATTTTTGTGGTTATGAACAGTAAAATCATGAATATTAAAAGAAGTTTAGAAATCCAATAAAAGAAAATGTTATATTAAATACCATCAGCAAAGGATGCATGTGGAAAAGTAACACTCCAGGGAAGCAGGCTTGGCCTGAGAGCTTAAGTTCTCTGATCCTGGTTCTAGCTTATGACTTCCTGGGATGAGTTTTCAGCTGATAAATGACCTCCACAAAGGGAAACAGCATTACTGTTATGGTTCTATCAGAAGAATGAAATACAAGGTCCAGAAAGCAGAATTGCAAGTCCCCTTCAGCCCTCTGCTTGCCTGAGGATGAGTGCTGTGTAATTACTGAGAGTGCCTGGTGAGTCATATAAGATGCAAATTCTTTCCTCAAGATCAAAGGCACCGCTATTTTTGAGATTACCAGGTGTCCAAGCCAGGGTGCATTTAACGAAATCTTTCTGTATAATGTAATCAGGATGTCTGAGGAGTGTCTTGCTCTATTAGACAACAATCAAGGGTGGTTCAAGGAAGTCAGTGTTTTACTATGCACAACTGTTCAGACTCCAGAGGCCTTGAGAAACCATGAATGGATTTTAAGGAGTCAGACCTTATTACCTGTTCGACAGGTATTTTAAATAATACTTGCTGTTCCTTTCATGTCAAATTCGAAATTAAATAAGTGGCCTTGAAAATTGTTACTTGTCGAGACAAAGGGAAGGGTCATGATGCCATCTTGTAAATTGATCCACAGAGATGCTGAAAGCAAACAGTCACTTCAGTAAGTTGCAGGGGATTGAGAGAGACGAGACTGCAGGACAAAGGCCATTTCATGTAGGACAGAACTCAGATCACAGGGCCAGTACTCCAGACAGTCCCATGAGCACGCTGCTGCTTGTTATGGTGGCTGAGCTCCAGACTTTCTGCTCCGAGTCCTTTAATGGGTTCCCAGGAGAATGTCTTCTTGGTTGACCAAAAGCTGGAGGTAGCATGAATCCTCCTGAGTCCTTATTTAATCTCCTTGTAAGAGGAAGAGAAATCCATAGCCATCACCAGGGAGACTAAGATATTTGCAAACTTCACCAGAGAGCTGGATTTCAGAGGACACTAATTGGCATTTCTGAATTATGCCAAGGCAGAGAACAGTCACAGGAACGTGATGGGTTTGTCAAAGGCACCTGTGATGTCACACCCCGAGGAAAGCAGAGAGCTCATCCTTGGCATTGATTAGAAACCTGGCCCAGGCTTTGGAGAAGGAGAGGAAGTTCTGAAGGAACAGTCCCACTTTCCTTCAGAAGCATATTCCTAGGGTAGTGGCAGCATTGACATGAGGGTGGTGGTTACAGGGACAGGAGTGTTCATGACAGCCAGCATTGATCTTGTTTTCCTAACAAGATTTCAGAGGGGCTGAAGTGACTAAAAGCATTTGCTGATCTTGCAGAGAACCCAAATTAGGTTCCCAGTTCCTATATGGCAGCCTCAGGACCACCTGCCACTTCAGCTCCAGGGGACACAACATCCTCTTCTGGCCTTCATCAGCAACTACACTCATGTACACATACTCTCACATAGATAAGTACTCGTGAACATAATTAAAAAATAAATCATTAAATAATTGGCTTATTGAAACCACCTCAACATTTGAATGGGTATTTCTCTTGGAGGAATCCATTAAATACATGTCAGGAAGAATTAACGCAGATTAAATTTAAAAAGGGAAAGAAAATGCATATCAATTAAGCACTTAGTATGTACTGGGCTCAGATGGATGATCTATTTCCTGCATAAGGAAAGAGGTTGTGAGAGAGCAAGCCATTAGTGAAGATGGGTATTTGACAGTGAAATGCCTCTACTTGTGCAGTTCTGAGTGTGTCCATGAGCATCGTGCTTGTATTCTCAGAATCCAGTTATTTTGTATTGCCTGCATGCTGCATAGCCTTCTGGTCTACCTCTTTTAAGACTGTCCTTTCCTTGACTCAAGGCCAAGCAGAAACACAGATTTTAGGAAGGAAATGATTGATGTTATGGCTCAAAAACTGTTACACCCTGAAAACAAGTCAGCTTTGGATGAGAGTTTGTAGCCTTTTCTTGGAAGGAAAGCAGGGGGTCCCTTTAACCATAAACAGGTAGAAACATGTTACAAAGTCTACATAGGGCTGATTGTATCCTTGCTTAGAGAGTGATGTTCACTTCTCTTGCGTCATTCTCATGCCATTTTTCTAGATAGGTAAATCTGGTTTAAGAGTTTGTGGACAAAGGCTGGTGAAATTCCATGTTGAGCTTAACAGTAACATACCCAAAGCTGCCAGGATGCTCAGATAAGCAAGGATGATGGGAAAGGGGGGCTGTGTATAAAGGAAGCTGTAGGATAGCTGGAAGATACTCTGAACCTTTCATGGTGGGCTCAGGCATGGCAGGAAGGAGCTGAGTATGAGCCTTGCAGAGTCATATGTTGCCCAGACTGCCTCAGTGTGAACTCAGAACAGCCAACTTGGTTCAGCAGCAGGTGGACACAAGTGTATTTATTTATTTTTTTAGATGAAACATATTAGCATGATTTCCGAAATCAGTTACTGAGCTAAGCTTAGAGAGAATGGTTCTGAGTATAGCTGAAGGGGTACCCCTCTGCATTCTCCATGTGCCCCAGGCTGGTCTCTGAGCTACAGCTCTTCAAACTCTACTCATGACTCTAACTCTATCTCTGGGATGTTGTCTTCTTAGGGACAAACTTAAGAGATGTGAAGTAAATATCCCTAGTGCACATTAAAGTATGTGGAGGAAACACCGGAAGGGTGGCCTGGAGGTGACAGTGATGAAAGGGACATTGAGAGTGGAGCACAGGAGTAGGGAAGACTCCATAGTGACATCCTTTCCCTGGCATTCCTTCCCAATGGATGTTGAGATGGCAATGCATGTCCTGGGAACTCTAGGTTGGTATATATCCAAGCTGAGACTAGCTTTGGAGTGTTGATGATGCATAGTGGGACCAAGTCATAGACAGCTTTCCTAACTACATAATATCTCAATTTAGGACAGGGTCTAGATGGGGATCTTCCCCTCTTACTTTACTGTTATTATTGGAAGATCATCAAGAACTCTCTCTGAAAGAATGACATTAAGCAGAGAACTCAGGGTCTGCTGGAGGGGAGGAGGGAGAGTGGGAGATTTTCCATAATGGGGACAAGTGTCTATGTCCTTGGAAGGAAAGTGCTTGGTGTACTCCCATGGAACAGGAAAGGTCCATGTTCATGTCCATGCAGGGCAATTTGTAAAGGCCCTTACGGCCATGGGAAGGACTGAAATTTGGAGTTATCTTGATGGTGACAGGAGAGGGAATATGAGTGGATCTGTTTGAAAGGGTCCTTCTGGACAATGCATGGAGAGAAGACTTGGCAGAACAAAGAGCAAGCTGTCAGTGCTGTGACAGGAAGTGAGGTCATTCAGCTATGGGGAAGCAGAATGCAGATGACCCTGAAGAGCAGGTGTTAGGGTTTCCAGTGGCTTGAATTGCACAGTATGAAATTCTAGAAGTGAAGATAATCTCTGTTGAGCTACACTGTGAAGGACCCAGAGCTTATTTCTGAGCTACATTCCAGAGGGTTATCAGTAGGCATAGTGGACCATTGAGGCTGGAAGAGTGTCCCCTGCATGCTGAGATGGAGACCCGGCAGCCACCTCGGTCCTGGTGTTTGTTGGTATGGTTAGAACTAGGGACATGCATTCATTAAACTTGATTGCAGCTTTGGTAATGAAGTTTACACTCTGCCTTCACATATCTACAGACTGAGGACACAGTTATGAATTTGATGGACTATTGAGAAGATGAAACAAAATGATAAACAGCAAAAGATCTGATGGAGGCAGGCTACTTAGTGGTCCTCAATAATGATACAGCTGTGGTCAAAGAAAAGGAGTTGATATGACGAGCTGCTTTTTTCTGTATTAGAGTGGGTGAATTTTACTGATGAAGAATTCATCGGGAAGGGGGAGAACCTAATATCTATAGTAATCTTGAATTAAGAACAGCAACCCAGAACCATACAGACAAGCCTGTTTGTTATTCACACTGTAATTTTATTCAACAAAACAATCTTTCTTTGTAATCAACAGTGAAAATGTATGGCCTGTTATCTCCTCGAGTGTTAGAAAGTGATGCCATATTTTAAAGTTCTCTTCTATTGCACCTCCTTGATTTAATTTCTAGACTGGCATTTCTTCAAATGCATTGCCTGAGACACCTCCATTAGAAGGTCTCGTTTAGAAATCCAGACTTTGCTTGCTTAGCACTCATGAGGTCCTGGGTGCAACACCTAGGACTGAAAAAAAGAAAAGCAAAAGTTTGTGGAAATAGTTCGTGGGTAAAGTGCTTGCCACACGATTATGAGTACCAGAGTTGGATCCCAGAGCCCATGTAAAATTAGCTAGTCATGATGGCACTGGCACTGGGGTGGTAGAGATAGGCAAGTCCCGAGGGTTTGCTAGCTGGCCAGCTTAGCCTACTTGGTGAGTTCCAGGCCAACAAGAAATCCTACTAATGACCTATGTTTTTAATTATCTGGTCTGATAAGATAATAGTGTTCCTTTCCGTCAGTTGTGGAGATCTTTACATATAACTTCTACATCTAAGGTAGACATTTGCAGAACTATGCCAGTAGATATTTTACAAGGTTCAGAGCCAGAGATTTTAAATTCATTGAAATGTGCTGTAGATCTCCTTACAGTCTGTGGCAATATTCATGCATATGCTTGTATGTAATCGTTTTCTGACAAGTTTTACTGTCTGTGTGCTGGAGACACTGCCCTGGAGATCTAATGATATGCCTTTGCAATGAGAGAGCCTTGTGGTCAGAACGGGCAGCCAGCCCCAGCCATGAGTCCTGGCATTCTGGTCTGTGGCTATGTAAAGACCTCTCCTCTCCCTGGCTAGGGCTGGGGCGGTGGCTGCCAGCTTTCTCACCAGCCTGAGCCTAGGACCTGTTTTTATCACCCACTCCAGAGAGCTCCCAGGTGTTGGCTCCTGTGCAGTCAAAGCCTGCATAGATTCTGTTCTTTGTGCTAGCAACTTGATTCTATCCACGTGCAGGCAAGGCTGGAATGCAACTGCATGTGTGCCGCTGCCCCCACTGTTTTATCAGACTCCTGACTCCGAGTCCAAGTTCAAAGATGAGATGGAAGAGCATTGACTGAAGCATAGGACTCTGAGCCAGTGCATTGCCTGCACATTCACAAAGCCAGATCTCTGCAGGGCAACATCTCCTCAAAGGACGGAACAATTTCACCTCTTGGAGAAATGTGTTGCTTATGATGTAGGTGGAGAAAGTGAAGACAGAGACATCTGTGGAGGGTTTGGGTGGAAAACTGTAAGAACATCGAGAGAACACTGAGATGTTTTGTTTGGATCCACTGCCCAAGGGGCACAGGTTGGTGGTTACACATTTTTTATAGACCACAATCATAAGGCATTATCCACACCTTCCTTACTGCATTTCTATAAGGAATCAGAAGTTACAATTTTAAGTGGGACAGGGTAGTGTGTGCCTACAACCCAAGAGGCTGAGGCAGGGGGATCACTGTGAGTGTAGCTTGAGCTACATAATAAGATCCTATGTCAAAACCAAAAGCCAAGATAAAACAAGGCAAACTAACCAAAAATGCACAGTCGTGTGTGATGCTGTCTGAGCCCGGACGTCCTCAACCACTTGAACTTCTCTCCGGAGTTCTTAATTTGCAGTTATCTGATTGACAAGCAATGATTTCAGCAACTCAGCTTTGTAGTAGAGATTGAACTCGATTTGCTTTTTGTAGACATATCATCCTTTTTACATCCCTGTTCATAGATTTCCATAATGTTTATTCAGTTAAAAGTTCAACTACTATGGACAAGTTTGGGAACAAGGGCCACTTAGTCATCAGTCAGTATTCCAACTGGGGCGAACATTACAGAATTCAAATGTGCCAGAGCAGACAGTAACACCTTTTACCATGGAAGTCAAGGCATTGGTTTCTTCTGACTTCGTTGAACAGAACTTGATAAACAACCCCATTGATGGGGTCTGGTCACTACTTTATATAATATGGGGCACACATGTTTGTCTCCCAATGTGATTTTTTTTAAATGAAATACCATGCTCAGTACCATTCTCAAGTGGATATTTTTACTCACACTGAACAATGAAGCTGTGAGTAGGATGGTTTCCTGCTCTTCCTTTGGTGATTCACGAATTCTTCTTCCTCTTCCAACTTCCTGACTCTACTTTGCTCACATCCCACAGTTTGTGCTCAGAACTTCAGCTAGGGGAGCTCAAGCCACAGGCATCAACCCTGATCTCAGAATGTTCTGCTGAGTGGTGGTAGAATCCTCCCTGTGCACCTACCTGAAAAACTTGATCTTGAAAGGAGAGGGACAAGGGCACACGCCCTCCTGCCTTTGTTTAAGCTGGGTGGATCCTAGGCTTTTGCTCTTCTAGGATCTAGATAATCTGAATTTTATTTTTGCATCAAACTAGTAGCCATGTAACAAGCTGCAGCGCTTAGCTCTTGGGTGAGTTAGTCTTCACAAATGCTGCTTTGATGTCAAGTGATTGGTGTGAATTAATGTGCCTTATAGAAAACATTAGCAATCAATTTTTGCACTTATTATAGAGATGTTGTAAAGACATGACTAAAAAATTTCCCCAAATAGCTATGAGTCCAAGATTTCTATTTATTTATTATGCTAGTACCAAACTCAAAACAAAACACAATCCCTTGGCTTATTTCAAGCAACTGCTTTTTAACTCTGGGTGTGCTGAACACTCAGCCACAGCTGCTCCCTACTGCAACCACTGCAAAGGAATCAAGGCATCGACTCACGGACTCAATCATTTCCTTTTCTACCCCAGCTTTTCCTTTGGCTTGTATTTCCTTAGTTTGTATTTGTTTTTAAAAATTGCTATGATTTATGTAACACTATGGGTCACCTCTAACTACCTTTGTAATTATAGCCATTAGTTGTCTCATTGTTTTGACAAGAGCAACCAAAGGAACCCCCAGTTTGAGTGCACTCCGTTATGGCAGGGAAAGTGTGGCTTCAGGAGAAGCAAGCAGTCGGTCATGTTGCATTCAGAGTTAAGAAGCAGCAAGAGATGAATGTCACCTTCTTCCCTTTTGTTTAGTTCAGAACCTCAGTCCAGGGGATGGTGCTGCCCACAGTTAAGGGCAACTAACCAAAATCTAGATAATCTCTCACAAGTATACTCAGAGGCTAACCTAATCTAGAGAACCTTCACAGGCATGCACAGGGGCTTGTCTCTTTGGTTATTCTAGGTCAAGCCAAGTTGGCAGTTAATACCACAGTAATTTAATAGATCTGAATAAAACTATGTGGACGAATATCCTGTGAAGAGCTTATAAATGATTCTATTTTCTCATTTCACCCTCAGTGTTTAGATGGTACAAAGAGGTATCTCTGAGGAGACAGATAGTATCCATGTACTGGCAAATATGCTCAAATATAGCCAGAAAGCAGCCTCTCTTCTCATGGAGGTGAGAGGGAATAAGAGACATTTACTGAGAGTCATATTTTCAATCCACTGAGGCCAGAGCATTGATCGCACTACATGTTATATAGCCTGCAATTCTCTGAGGGGCCCAGGAATCTGATCTGGTGTCTTGATGAGCATGCCATTATCCTCAGGGAAATTAAATGTGTCGGACACAAGTTCCTCCCTAGTTCATGAGCTCACTGTATTGCTGTGATAGCTCTCAAGGCCTGGGGCCAAGTCATATCCCCACACTCTGTCCCCACCTCTGGTTGGAATTTGTGGATATTGACAAGGAGCACATTTTGAGCCTGCAGATGTCTTCACACGTGTTTGGTGAATTAGGGTCAACATTTTGCCATGAAAACTTCTTTAGATCTCCTGCTATTGCAGGCTCAGGGGAGGTGAGAGCCCAAAGCCTTTCTATTACTTATTGCCTGGATTTTTGTTCTATTTTCCAGCAGTTTCAGAATTATAGAAGTGTCCATCAGGCTCCAGGG
>CABHPP010088435.1:35775-59694 GCA_902168425.1 Peromyscus attwateri | reverse complement strand
TCCTCCTCCTCCTCCTCCTCCTCCTCCTTCTCCTCCTCCTCTCCTCCTTCTTCTTCAAGTAAAGAAGTATATGATGTACATTCTACATTTTGTGTTTCTTCCATCATTCCTCCAGTACACCTCAGTGCTGATACACTGACCAGTTTTGTGTATATTCTTAGTGTTTTGCTTCTTCCGAGCATTCCATGTATATATATTACAAACTTTCTAGAATATAATATTATATATACATAGCCTGAAAAATCAATTTATTTGACAAATTACCCTGGGATTGAAAGAGATCGTGCTAGAATTAAAGACTAGCTTCACTTTTAAAAAAAATATTTGTTTCTGTAACTACAGTGTGACTTTTGATATTACCTATAAAAACAATCTCTCAGCATTCTTTGAAATAAGAGTTTTTTTCATTATTCAGACTAAAAGTTTGTAGTATAATATTAAAAGTTTTCCATATTTATTTGGATTCAGTCACAAATGATATTTTTCCTAAATTAAGAAAAGCTGTGAGGATGGATTCAAAATTAGAGTTCTATTAAACGACAGCAGAATTAACAGTTAGTTTACTTTTCTTCCAGTCCTGTCTCTCCTTATTTCAAATGTGAACAGAAAGTCAAGAAAAAGGAAATAACTCCTACCAGCACCCAAACAAGGACTGGAGCAGCTGCTGCTGGCTCTGCATCCCCTTTTCTCTCCTCCTAAGAGTATCTGAGCTTTTGCTGAGATTTATAGTCTTCACCTAGGCAGCTCGGTGACTTCAGAGAGAACAGACCCCAATCCTAGCCACAAAATCAAGTGGTGGGACTATTCTAAACAATATAACCCTTGTTGGCACAGTGATTGGCTCAGTGACACAGATCTTCACCAACGTGCACACGCCATTACCCAGAACAAAAGTGTTTGACAAGAAAAGGACAGTGACTTAGTTAAGACCCAGAGCTGTTGTTTTTTTACTTACTGGACTATTATGTAGGAGGGGTTTTGTTGGCTCTTTTGAGACATAAGACTTCATGTCTGTGGAATGTAACTGCCCAGGCTAGAACTAGTTCATCACACTAAGAAAGGCCATCTTGAGAAAATGAAACCAGTTAAGTGAATTACAAAGACCGACTAGACTGAATCAGCAATGCGGTGGCAAGGTCCTTTAATTTTATTTTCGAAGGCTGGAGGCGAAGGGATTTATTGGATGAAACTGGCTGCAGAAAGGTTGTGAGTTAAGAGAGATATAGAGCAGAGAACTAAGTGTCTAGAACTCTCCAACAAATTACGAAAGGAAAATAGTGCAATGTGAACCGGGAAGGGTGAAGTCCAGGACCTCCAGAGAAAAGCCATCCTGACTGTGGGAGTCATTATAGTCTCTGTTATCTGAGTGCTGCCTGCCCATATAACCTAAATTTGAAAAGCATACATCAACAGTACCCAGCCTGGAAAGGCTCCCAATCAGAGAGTGGTGACCTGAGCACACAATCCTATAAAATAAAACGTATGCCATTTCTTATCTTTAATCATTGGTATCATACTTTAATAATTGGTATAGTCTATGTTCACTAACATGTCAATATCTCCCAGGAACAGGAAACAAAGAAAAAATACTCTGTAGAAAATAGAGCCTGGCCAGGCAGTGGTGGCCCACATGTTTAATTCCAGCACCCAGGAGGCAGAGGCAGGCAGACCTCTGCGAGTTCCAGGACAACCTGTTGGTCTACAGAGTGAGTTCCAGGACACCCAGGGTTATGCAGAGAAACCCTGCCTCGGGAAAATGGGACAGGATTTGGGGGGGCGGGAGGGGGGGCGGGTAATAGAATATGAGATCAGGAACTTGCTAGACTTCAGGTGCAGAAGCAAACAGAAGCAGATGGGGGTCTGACTACTATGGGGCACAAGAGACAAAACACATCTCTGATAGTTCTCAGGATCCTACATTCCAGGAAATACTCGTGAGTGTCCTCTGACTGGCCCATGGTGCACATCCCGAATGCCAAGGCTAACAAGAGAAACAGGTAGTGTGAATCTCCCCCTGGTTTTACCTCAGACTTAAGTACTAAAGTTAGAGGACTTTTCAAAATACTTTTTTCTTTATCATTTAGCAGCAAAAACAAAAATTTCTAGCTCCGTAAGGAAAGGAAGAAGTGGGATTCAAACTTTTAAGGATCCTTATTTTATCTTTTGACAGATTTATGTGAAATAAAAATTTCCTAGTAAAAAGAAAATGTCATGAGTTAATATAATAACATCATGGGTTTTCTTACTTGTCTTAACAGCCTAAGTGATGTATGTTTATTAAAAATCTTCACGGCCACTTCCTCTCCTTCGTAGGCAGCCCGATAAACTGATCCAAAACTTCCATCACCTTTGGAGAAGCAAATAGGAAGCATTTAATCTTCTCAAGCAGAGAAACCAGAAATGATTTATGTGCCATAATTGTATCTGTTGTATATTCAGAAAAATCTGACCCCTTGTTTACAGAATCAACCTCTTGGAATGCTTCCCTTCCCTTCTAGTCAGTAAAGCCACAGTCAAATTCACTCATGGATCTGTCCCCCAGCCTTCCTGTCTCCCATCTGTACATGATCTACTCCTCCAACTTTGTCTCTTTATATGCAGATATAGTTTGCACGCTTTCACGAACAGCCACAAGCCACTATCTAAACACTATCCTATATGCTTTTCCAAATCTCAAACACAGCCCACTGAAAACAAACCCTGCTGTCATTTTTTTGCCTCCGACTCATATTTAGTCCACACTCTGTACATCTGATAAAAATACAATGAGATGTTTTCAATATCATTCTGATGTTTAAAATAAAACTCTAAGGGGAAGAGAGAAGAAACACATGCGTGGAATCTATGTCAATATTTCAGGTGGGTGTGGAGAGTTCTGATTTTGTAAAGGCCTTTCCTATTTGAGAATCATTGTCATAGAGTCAATGTGAAGTATAAACTGTCACACTCTTTGAGTGACCAACAAAAATATAACGTTGAGGACTGCTATTGTGTGTTTCTGATACCTAGGAAGGAAAGATCATTGAAAGCAGGGGCTCTCCTTTAGTCCTCTATCAAATCAGACCACTGAAGCACCTATTTATGCTGGTTTTCCAGAAGAATAGTCTTTTGAAGAAGAAATGTGCCCAACTCTTCTAACCCACAAAAGTCTACAGAAGTATATTAAAACCATCTTTACAAAATAAGTCTATCTATACATATTAAGGTCTATCTCACACTTGCCCTTCTGACTGGATTTTTTGTCAATTTGACAGGAATTAGTGTCATCTAGGAAGAGGGAACCTCACTTGAGAAAATGTCGCCATCAGATTAGAATGTAGGAAAGTCTGTGCCCAGCCCGCTGTGAGTGGTGCTGTATCTGGGCAGGTGGCCCTCAGTTCTATTAGGAAGCAGGCTGAGCAAGCCATGGTAAGCAAGCCAGTAAGCAGCACTCCTCTATGGTTTCTGCTTCAGTTCCTGCCTCCGGGTTGTTGGCTTGAGTTCCTGCTCTGACCTCCCTTCATAATGGACTGTATGCTCTGAACTGGAATAAACTCTTTTCCCCAAGTTTCTTTTGGTCATGGTGTTTATCAAACAATCACTGTGGAACAGTTAAGCCACTCCCTGGGAAGGAAAAGATTAAGAGAAACCTCAAATTCACTCATGTCTTAAAATAAGCAAACAAATAGAATCCTTGGGGGTGGGAACTAACAGTTCTGTCCAAATTATTCTAGTGTCAATATGGGAGGCCTCTTTAACTGTAAAAAAAAGTTTTAGAAATAGATGTTGTTTAGAAAATATAGTGCTCAACCCTATCTCCTGGGGCTTAGCAACTTTGAGAGATGTTATAATTGTCATAGATGTGATAGGAAACAGATAAAATAGTCATCAACTGGTAGAAACAAGGGATTCTGATAAACAACCTACAAGACAAGTTAGATCTCAAGTGGTCCCCAAATGACAATGGCAATGGCAATCATTGAGAAGATTTGATTTAGTCAGTTTTCTACACGGACACATGGAGTGTGCAAGCTTTTAAGCACTCGAAGGGACAGGAGCCACAGAAATGTTATCTATCTAATTAATGAGATATAAACACCATTGCTTTTAAGTAGCCTTTGGGAGCATTCCTAATAAACTGATCAAACCTGTCCACTAATTGGAAAAACACTGCGATCAGGATGAATATTGTGGCCAGGTCTGTCTGGCAACTTGAGACCCTTCAGAGAAAGGGCACATTGTGCCTGCTACTTGCCTACACTCAGCAACTGGCAATTTGGCAATTTGAGTTAACTCACTATTATAAGTATATTCACTGACATAGTTCTAAGAAATTGACATTCATACTAAACTTCCCATCACTCTGAACAAAAGAAAGCGGGGGCAGTTAAAGGATTTGTTTGGCATTTTATGTCATATCCCAGATTTTGGAAATACAAATATCAGGTCATAAGAATATATCCTATTTCATTTCCCTCCTACTACATAATACTATTATATCTTAACAGATCCTAGGTATTTCTTAATAGTAGCTAAATTAATACTAGATATATTCACATACAATAATAGCAGACACCTCATCAAGCATAATCAAATTAGCTTGAAATATTTAGGTTAAATCCACTCAATGTCTTGTTTTTCCAATGACTTCCAGAGAGATTTTTGAACTTGAGAACATCACCCTACTCTTAGCAGTATCATACTGCATCTAGAAAATTCCTAACAGACCAAGTTTGAAGCATTCTCAAAACACCAATAACGATTATCATAGAAGACCATATATACTGCAAATAGCTTAGATTCCACAATGTATGCATATAACAGGGTGTGCTTATTCTATTAATATATGCCCCTTTCACTTGTTGATTTAGAGGTGAAACTTAACACATCTTTGAAAAGAGATGACTAGAGTACTGAGTTCTTCCATGCACCAAAGGCATTACAAGAACATCAGCTCTTATTCTGGAGGAGCCACTTGAGCATTCTGGAGAACACTATTACACATCATGCGCCGACCATTTCTTTCAAGAAGCAGTTGCAAGTTATAAACTTTGTCAACTTCTTAACTTTATAAAGCATAGTCCAAAATATCTTTTAAGCTTCGGGGTGCATATACAGTGATATAATAGCAATAAGAATATTTAGGTAAAGCACTAAAGATGCTATGTGAATTTGGTGATTCTTGTCAGGCCCTGTTGAAAGCCTTTGATTGAATTCATGGGCTCAGTCAATACCCAGGAACTGTTCAGCACACTCCCCCCCCAAAAAAAAAAATAACAACAACAACAATATACCAGAAGTGTGTATATTACCAATTTAATGCTCCTGATTTTTAATCCCTAAATCTTATGACTATTAGTAAAGGTTCCATATTGTCCTGTGAGCATCATTTCAGTGACTGTGCAGAAGTGTTCTTCCTCTGCTCACCCTTCTTGGGGTGAGGAATGGCTATTTCAACTGAAGATCTCCCTTCTGCCACCTCATTGCTCATGAGCAGAATAAGCTCAAGGACAGGCTCCATAAATACCTGTGCTTCCTGCGAGGCCTAGCCTCATCACCTACTCTACAAGCATGTATACAACGCAAACTCCAGATCTGCAACGTGACACAATTATAAAGCCTATCATTCCAAGTGAACACTTATTCTATCAAATATATAAAACCGGCAGAGATTTATAAAGGTCTGAATACAATTAGCTGATTATTTTCTAAATCAAGAAGCGAAAATTACATCCTCCTTTTTTTTGTTATTTCAAATATAACAGAGATAGTTACCTAAGAGAAACTCGGGTGCTTCCTCAAATTCCAACTCATCATTGTTCAACATAATATTTCTAGGCAGGTCAGCCAAAATCAAGTCAGGAGCAATCTGAGATATTGGAACAGTGAGCCTTGGTTGATCTGGATTTATTAGCAGGTCTCCTAAGAAGTATGTAAAAGATTTTTTTTTAAATGTAAGGGTGTACAAAAATCTGTGGTCCTAGCTTACAGAAAACACATCTTTAGATTTTTCCTGCCAGCCTTAGATTTTTCTAGAAAAAAAATGTGATAAACACCTAAAATATTAATATCAAGGTATTTAAAATTTTAAACACATACTCCTCGGTTCACTCACTACATGGTAGAATTCCCACCTAACTTAGACCAGATGGCCTCTGACTGGGAAACTCTTAGTCTCCATTTCTGTCACATTTATGATGGAGATGCATGGCAAGAATGCTGCTACCTGCAAATGCTGTTTCTGTCTTCTTAACAGTTCTGTCACACACAGGTTTCCTTTACTATTTCCCCCTCAAAGATGAGATGATCATCGTGGTGGTTTGAATGAGATGTCCCCCAGAGGTCTCAGGCATTTGAATATTTAGTTCCCAGTAGGAGGGGATTAGAAGTGTGACCTTACTGAAGGAAGTGTGTCCCTGAGAGCAGGATTTGACTGTTCTAAAGCCATATGCACTCCCAGTGAACTCTCTCTCTGCTTCCTATCTGTGACTTGGGATGTGAGCTCCCAGCTTCCAGCTTTAGCTGCTATGACTGCTATCTGTTGTCTGTGCCATTATGGACCCTGACTCTCTAGAAACTGAAGCCCAAAACAGACTCTTCTATAATTTGCCTAGTCATGGTATTTTATCACTGCAAAGGAAAAATAACCAATACAGTCATGATAATAAGTGTCCTGTATTTAAACAGGAAATCAGCATTGTGAGGAAACATAATACAAGCCATTATTGACACTAAGTGAACTTTACTTTTCTGAACTGTCACTATAATTGAATGCAGTATCATGACTCAATACGGATAAGAATAATTTTTAAGTATTAAAGTCATTTAAAATAGTGAGGGCACCTTAAAATCATTTGTAAATGTGTCAACACCTACCTTCTTCTGCTTTCTTCATTAAGTCATCAAGTAAAATCTTCTGATGTTCTTCGCCATCATTAAAACTATACAATGCCCATTTCTTCAACAGAGTTTCTCCTTCCCCACAAATGTCGATCTCCAGCAACCCAGGAAACCATTCTTCCATGAGGGAGTCAATGTGATCCACAACTTGACCCAAAAGAATACAACCTACATAATTCAAAATGAGGAATTCATGGGTAATTCTTACCACGAGTAAGTGAGCAAAAACTAATGTTTTAGAGCATAGAGTCAATGAAATCATAGCATTAAATTGTAGTGGGTAGCTATTCCAGCTTTGATCTGGAAGTTCCAACCCCCATTGAGGCTTCGGTAACTATCACGCCTACAAGGTGGGGCCAAGAGAGGAGCCTGAAGACCCGAGATCCAGATGTGCTGGCTCTCTTGGTTCCTGGACCCTGGACACTGGAGGTAGACCGAGCAGAGTTCTCTAGAGAACATCGCCAGGCTGTGCTACTCCTTTCCCAAATCCTGTTACCTATCCCTTCATTTGTGAGTTACCCCACAAAATAAACTTCCCTTTTAACTACGTGGAGTGGCCTTAATAATTACACCAATATAAAATCCCCCAGATCTATAGGAAGACATGAACATAAAAACACTGAGGCCTCAACAGACCTCAATATTTAGACCTAAATAGATCAGAGAAGACCTTCTTTGGGCTATATTACAGTCAGGATCTCAAAAATACAAAGCTAAGAAACAATACTAAAATCTATAAAGGAAAAATTCCAACCTACATACAAGACAAAAACATTAGAATAACATTAGGACTCTCATAGAAACCATAAAACACAGAAAGCACATAATAACACAATTCAGCCTCTAAAAGTAAATACCCATGAACACATATTGTTGCAGTCATCAAAGCTATTATTTAAAATTGACTGGGGAATAAAAACACATGAAGATAAGCAAAACTAAGGCATTTTATGACCACCAAGCCAGCACTGTAGTAGAAACCCTGTAGCAATACTATGTACGAGAGAGAGAGAGAGAGAGAGAGAGAGAGAGAGAGAGAGAGAGAGCTTCCATCACAAGAGCACAGCAAAGAGACTTCATGAGAGGAACAAACAAAGGAGAGATAGGGAAGAATCCACCATGCCCTATCAGTCAACACAAAACCCTAACGCCAACAGTGGAGAAGGGAAGGAAGAAGAAGAAAAACCATCCAACAGGAACAACAGCAGACAAACACATCGGAATTAGCAAAGCTCTCTCAATGCAAACTTTAAGTATAAATGGCCCCAAGTAACCAAGAAAAATGCAAACACGCTGACTGGATTAAAAACTAAGATCCTAGCACCAGCCATTTCTAAGAAACAGATCTCCTTGGCAAACATACACACAGACGGAGTCAAATAATGGAAGTAGGTGGAAGCCAAATCCAAGCTGGTCAGTTCTGATATCTAATAAATCAGACATCCAACGAAAGATAGTCAGAAGATATCAAAGTGACTATATACTTGTAAAGGAACCAATTCACCAAGAATATATAACAATTGTAAATATACCTGCACCTAAGAGGCTCCCAATTTCACAAAACAAACCCTAACAGTCATAAAGGTCACACGGGTCCTGACACAATAGTTAGTAGGTGGCTTCATCACTCCACTCGCATCTTTAGATAGTTCACCCAAACTAAAAAAGGAAAAGGGGGACAACCAAGTTAAGCTACATCACAGAATAATGGACTGAGTAGATATCTGAAGGTATTCCATCCAACAGACAGGAGCTAGATTCTCCTCTTCTCCACTGTCAGAACTTTCTCTAAAATAAATCACATTAAAGGTCACAAAACAATTTTTAACGAATGTGAAAAAAAGAGAATAATTTCTTGTGAAAACATACTCTCTCCAAACAAAAAAGAAAACAAATGGATGGGTTCCACAATCTATCAAATTTAAGTCAAGATGGTAGTTCAGAGCTCACACAGATGTGTAAGCAACAAGATTGACACAATAATAAAAAGTATCTCCTACCAAACTCTAAAACAAGCTAATGTCTATGCTCCTCACACTGTTGAAGCACAATCCTAATTGCCTTATTAAATAAAAACCCAGAATCAGATATTATGGTTAAAGCTGAAAGATCAGAGAAGCAGAGCAGCAGCTACTACACTAGAGACTTCTTATCTCTACGAATCTTCAGACCAAATAGGGACTGAGATCCTGTCTCCATCCACCTTATATTCCTGTCTCCACCTCTCAAATCCTGGGATTAAAGGCATGTGCCATCACTGCCCAGCTCTGTTTCTCTTTTAGACTGGTTCAATCTTTATAGCCCAGGGTGGCTTTGAACTCCTGATCTTCTTGCTTCTTCCTCCCATGTGCTGGGACTAAAGGTGTGTGCCACCACTGTCTGGCCTCTATGGTCAACTAGTGGCTAGCTCTGCCCTCTGATCTCCAGGCAAGCTTTATTTGCCAGAACACAAACAAAATATCATACAACACACTGTTCCATAAAATAGAAAGGGAATTAACACTACAAAACTCATATCAAAGCCAGTTCTGCCCTGATACTAAAAACAAGCAAAAAGGATCCAGGGGGCTGGGATGTAACCCAATTGATAGATTGCTTGCCTTCCATGTATGATATGAGGTCCTGGTGTCCACTAACACTGTGTAAACCAGGAGGGAGCAATACATGCTTATAGTTCCAGCAATCGGGAGGTGGACACAGAAAATCAAGAAGTTCAAGGCCACCATTCTCAGTTATACAGGAGCTTTGAAGTCAGCCTGGGCTACATGAGAATCTTAAAGAGGGAGAGAAAAAGAAAGGAAGGAAAGGAAGGAAGGAAGGAAGGAAGGAAGAAAGGAAGGAAGGAAGGAAGGAAGGGAACTATAGACAATTTCTCTCATGAACATAGTTGCAAAAATACTCAGTCAAATGCTTGCAAACTAAATTCAAGACACATTATAAAGATCGTGCCCTGTAATGAAATTGGCTTTGTTTCAGGGATTCAAGAGTGGTTCATAGACAGGCGGTGGTGGCACATGCCTTTAATCCCAGCACTCGGGAGACAGAGGCAGGCGGATCTCTGTGAGTTCAAGGCCAGCCTGGGCTACAGAGCAAGTTCCAGGAAAAAGCACGAAAGCTACACAGAGAAACCCTGTCTCAAAAAAACCAAAAAAAAAAAAAAAAGAGTGGTTCACTACACACAATTCAATACATGCCATAGAGCACACATACTTCAAACTTAACATACACAAACCAATAGACATTCTACACAAATAATAAACTTGTTAAGAAAGAATTTATGGGGAAATCCAATATACAATCGCTTCCAAAATGAAAAACGTGCCTAGGAATAAAAATAACCAAGGAAATGAAAAACTTCCATAATAAAACCTTTAAAACATATGGAAAGAAATTGAAGAAGAGGAGGAGGGAGGAAGTGACCAGCTAGAAGGGAAGAGAACAAGGCAGGGCTGTAGATGTAACCGACCGCCTTATTAAATAAGAAACACAGAGCCAATGTAAAGGTGAAAGCCCAAGAGGTCAGAGCCAGAAGCTTACCCGCTTTCCACCAGCTAGCTTCTCCCGCCAAGAGAGCTCTCCAAAAAAAGAGTTTCTTCCTGTGCGGTTGATTTATAAGGAGTCCTGTTTCTTCCTTCTCATTGGTTATAAACTAACTACGTGGCTGTCTCGTCACTGCCTCTCTGTCCAGACCTCCCAAGTTTTCTATGGTTGGTATTGAGATCAAGGGCGTGTGTCTCCAATGCTAGCTGTATCCTTGAACACACAGAGATCTACCTAGCTCTGCTTACCAAGTGCTGGGATTAAAGGCGTGCGCCACCAACGCCCTGGCTTTCGCTATGGCTTGCTAATAGCTCTGACCCCTAAGCAACTTTATTTATTAACATACAAATAAAATCACATTTCAGTACAAATAGAATACCACTATACAGGGCAGTGCAGATGACCAAGTATGAGTACATATTCATGTACATTCAAATGCCAAATGAAAGCCATGACTCTGTATGCTACCTTCCAAATGAGGAAGACATTAGAAGATGCAAACACCTCCCATACTCATTAATGTTAATATTATAAAAGCTACTGTTACTCAAAGCAATCTACTAAGGCACTGTAATCAATATTAAAATTCTTGATTCTTCACAGAACTAGAAAAAATTAATGTGTTCCCTATACAAAATTCAATTCAAAATGGATCAAAGACCCCAATGTAAGATCTTAAACCTTAAAACTGCCAGAGGAAACATAAGGAAAACACTTCAAGATACAGGCATGGGAAAGGACTTCCTGAAAAGGATGCTAATAGCACAGAAAATAATATCAAGAATCGACAAGTAGGGCTGTATGAAATTTTAAAGCTCCTGCACCTCAAAGAAGATAATCAGCAAAGGTAAG
The DNA here is from genome assembly GCA_902168425.1 of Peromyscus attwateri. Taxonomy (NCBI): domain Eukaryota; kingdom Metazoa; phylum Chordata; class Mammalia; order Rodentia; family Cricetidae; genus Peromyscus; species Peromyscus attwateri. The sequence continues at coordinate 48,423 of CABHPP010088435.1, read as the reverse complement.
AGACAGCCTACTAATCATAAAAAAATCTTCATCCATTCGATACATGGGTTAATAAATGGAATACACAGTTCTCAAAAGAATAAATAGTAATGGCCAATAATGGTTTGAAAACCTATTCAACATCCTTAGCCATCAAAGAAATGCTAATTAAATATCCTTTGGGACTTCATCATATCCCAGTCAAAATGACTAACATCAAGAAAACAAATGACAAAATAATGCTGACAACCTGTGGGGATTGAGGAACCCTCATTCCTTGCTGTCGAGAATGCAAACTTGTGCAGCCACTTTGGAAATCAGTGTGGAGGTTCCCCCGCAAAACATTAAAAATAGAACTATCACACAGCAGTTGTATAAATGCCTGAAGGCATCTGAGCCTGTCATCAACACATCTCATATCACCTTTACTGCTGCACTGTAATAGCTAAGATATGGAGCCAGCCTAAATGTCCATTATCAGATGGATGAATAGAGAATAGGTGGCAGATACTCTTAATATATACACATATATGTATACATACACATATTAGGGTTTTATTCAGCCATAAGAAAAATAAAATTATCTTATTTGCTGGAAAACAGAACTGGAGATGAGTTATGCTAAGAGAATTTATGCTAAGTCAAATAAACTAGATTCAGAAAGACAGATACTGTTAGTTTTCTTTCATATGCATGACTTAGATTTAGATACAAATATCCTATATGGAGAAATACATACATGGATGCAAATGGGGACAGGGAGAGAAGAGGTTCAGAGGGAGGGAAGAAGAAACCAGAGAGAGCAACATTGTGGGGTTAAAACACCAAAAACCATAATTTCTCTCATCTGCAGAATGTAGTGCATAGATAGATGGATAGATAGACAGACACATACATGCATACATACATACATACATACAAACATACATACATTTTAAGTATACATACACACACAATTGCATATATGTGATATGAAATCATAGGGGAACCACTTGTGGCAAGTCAGCAATGATGGGCAGCAGAGGGAAGAAGAGGATGGTAGGGAGGATAAAGATACATGTGTGAAAACATCACAGTGAAACCCATTATTTTTCACACAAGGAGCCCTGACTGCTCTTCCAGAGGACCCAGATTCCATCCCCATCTCACAACCATCTGTAATTCCACTCCCAGGAGAACCAATGCCCTCTTCCAACCTCTGCAGGCACCAGGCTTGCAAGTAGTACACAGCCACACACGCAGGCAAAACACCCTTACACATAAAATAAAAATGTAGCCAGGCACGGTGGTACACACCTTTAGTCTCAGCACTCGAGAATCAGACAGGCAGATCTCTGTCAGTTCAAGGCCAGCCTGGTCTATATAGCAAGTTCTGGACCAGCCAGGATAAGACCTTGTCTCTCCTCTCTCTCTCTCTCTCTCTCTCTCTCTCTGTCTCTCTCTCTCTCTCTCTCTCTCTCTCTCTCTCTCTCTCTCTCTCTGTCTCTCTCTCTCTCTCTGTCTCTCTCTCTGTCTCTCTCTCTGTCTCTCTCTGTCTCTCTCTCTGTCTCTCTCTCTGTCTCTCTCTGTCTCTCTCTCTCTCTCTCTCTCTCTCTCACACACACACACACACACACACACGCACACGCACACGCACGCGCACGCACACGCACACGCACACGCACACGCGCACACGCACACACACACACACACACACACACACACACACGTTTAACATAAACACTTAAAAACATCCAAAATAAAACAGAAAACCAAAGTGTTCCCTAGTCTTACAACTGTCACAACGCTTGAGAAGAGCAACAGGAAAGTCTCTGGATTTGGAGATGTGGAGCTGTTTTGAATTCCTGGACTCCATGTAGCTGTCTCCCAAGTAGCTGAGCCAACAGGTGACCACCATGTCCATGCGTCCAGAAAAAAAACAACCCATTGTATGTTTAAGGTTAGATGAGTTTACAGGTACATGCATGTTTCCAAGTTAATTTCCTCACCTTTTCTACAAGACGGAACTGTAATTTTCAAGAAACTTTCTGGACGATTGTCTAATACTTCAGATCCTACCAGACAATATGCTTCTGGGGACCAATTCAAGTAGATGCCCTGTCGCCAGTACATTCTGTTCGGGCGGAGTGCTCTCTCTGAAAGTTTAATGCATAAAGATTCACATGCATCCATCAGTTATTAACTACTTCATTACCTAAATGGGAAAGAATTGCCAGTCATACCTTAAGTAACGGTAATACATATTTGTTTTGAAATGAGCATTGATTGATTTAATTATGAGTCCTTCTCCAAATGAATATTAAATTTTCTTTAATATTTCAATCACATAAGTTAATGCTTTGTATACTACTTAATACACAGTGCAAGCTCATGATAAGGAGTATAAGATGAATCTTAAAGGGTCTTATTAGCCGGGCGGTGGTGGTGCACGCCTTTAATCCCAGCACTCGGGAGGCAGAGGCAGGTGGATCTCTGTGAGTTCAAGGCCAGCCTGGGCTACCAAGTGAGTTCCAGGAAAGGCGCAAAGCTACACAGAGAAACCCTGTCTCGAAAAACCAAAAAAAAAAAAAAAAAAAGGTCTTATTAATAAAAAAAAAAACCTGGAGCCAGATATTGGGGTGAATGCTGAAAGATCAGAGAAACAGAGAAACAAGATCAGAACAAGCCACAGACAACCTCACCTCGCCAACTCCTCAGCCAATTCTGTTTCCACAAATCCTCAAACTGAAAGCCTCTAAGTCCTCACTCCTGAGGGTCTCAGTTGAACTGTTTAAAAAAACCTCTAGTTCCTGGTTCTCATGCCTTATATACCTTTCTGCTTCCTGCCATCACTTCCTGGGATTAAAGATGTATGTCCTTCCCAAGCAAAGACATGAGATCTCAAGTGCTGAGATTGAAGGTGTATACCACCATGCCTGCCTCAGTTCTCAGTGTGGCATTGAACTCATAGAGATCCAGATGGATCTCTGCCTCCCAAGTAATAGGATTAAAAGGCGTGTGTGCCACCACTGTCTGGCCTCTATTTCTAATCTAGTGGCTGTTCTGTTCTCTGACCCCAGAAAAGTTTATTAGGGTATACAATATATGGGGGAATACAATATATCACCACAAAGGAGTTTGACATGGTTAATATATAAATAATCACAAGTAAGTTATCATAATTTTTGTAAAAATCAATTATATTAATACCATTCTTGAACTTTTAAATATATTTTAACTATTTTTACTCATTAGTACCAAGAAACATAAAGTTTTTTTTTTTCGGAAACCAGTAACACTTGCAGTTACCTTTTGCCCAAAATCCACTGATAGTTTCCTGTAGTGCTACAATGCCTCTTACTTTAGAAAGAAAGCTTACTACGTAAACACAGTAGTTTTGCCCTTTCTCCAAGTCCCTGGGAGATGAGCAGCAGAAGCTTGGGATCAGAGCCTCTCTCAGAAAGCCAAGACCTGTTACACTTGCTGAGGAAAAGCCCCTCTTTACATGTCTGTGGTGTGTGTGTGTGTGTGTGTGTGTGTGTGTGTGTGTGTGTGTGTGCACGCGCATTTGTATATATGTGAGAGAGAGAGAGAGAGAGAAAGAGAGAGAGAGAGAGAGAGTACATGTGGGTATGTGTGTGAGTGTGTATGTGTGTACGCTTAAATCAATGGCTCCCACTAAACCCCATCTTTTAAAGCTATTGATTCCTGTTTGTTAAGTCTTGGGAAGTACAATACTCAAAGTTGATGGAAATGCACATTAGAACTAAGGCATTTTCCTCCGAGCAAATTGTATAAGTTGGTGCATGGTCATGTGTTGAACACTCTTGACTTCCAAACAGGTTAACTCTGGGAAACGCCATGTTACTTTCAACATTTCTTTCTACTTTGTCTAAATAGTAAGCTTTGTTAAATACATACCTCTTCCAGAAAGCATGAAAGGTGAGATTTCAAGTAATCGATTAATCAGTCTTGACCAAAATCCCATTGGAAAGTATGGCATTTCATACAACCGAATGATGATCTCAGAGTTCTCACAGTGGGGGAGCTCTATTACAGGCCTGTGGTCAGATAAGCTGTAGAAGGTAGAGGCTATCAGAAACCCAGCATGGCACCCTGAGCCTGGTAGTCTGAGCATGGCACCCTGAGCCTGGTGGCCTGAGCATGGTGCCCTGAGCCTGGTGGCCCGAACTTTTTACTGCTTTAAACCCAGGGAAATAACTATTCCACATAAATTGCATTTTTTTAATAATATTCTCTTGTCACATGCTCTTCCACGTCAAGAATTTGGAGGTCACTTAATTCAAATGCATGTTCAGATGAAGTAGATGTACAAAAAACTTTCAACAATCCTATGTACACTAATAAATTAATACAATTAGTATAAAAGCAGGTATTAAGATTATATGAAATGTGAAAAAATGCATGTCCTAGAAACAAGTACATATCTATATTTAGAATTGGTTGCATCCATTAATCAATATAATTTGCACTCTCAACACTTTAGAGCATTTCCATTGACTTTCAAAGCAATATACGAAGCTTCTCAAACAAGATTAGAATATGGTTCTTCATGCCTATTCTTTTCAACTCTGTTGGAAACTCACTGTCTCCCTTAAACTTCCCTAACTTAACTGTTTCATTGCCAAGTGAAGATAGCTGCACATGTGCACACAACTTCACTATTAAAATCCCTTAAATAATTTGAGTGCTCTTAAGTCAAATAGAAATTATATGCATAAAATAATTTATTTCCTTAAGGTGTTAATCAACTTGACTTTTTTTTTCAAAATATACTATGTATTGCCAGAAAGTTTACCCCCCCCCAAAAAAAATACATCTACTACAGAAAAAAAATACTTTGTCAATGAAAATACTATAATATGGTCAATTTCTATTGAATTTTTAAGGTCTGTCTTACCTGCTTGGAACCAGCAGATATTCTTCTCCTAATGGCAAGGCAATCTGGAATTTTTCTAATAGTTTAAAGTACTGTGTCATGTAGTTCTTTGGGAACCGCTTTTTCTTTGAAAGGAATTTTTCTACATCTCTCCGTGAAATGATGCCCTTAGGGTGTTTCAGACAGCCCTCCACTTTCACTGTCAAAATCTGAAAGATTCCAACTCATAGTTACTAGGATTCATTTTCTGAAATGTTTCCAACTTAAACCATTGCTTGTCCTTTCGCTCAGTGCAAGGAAGGAGAGAAATTGGAATAAGGCAAGATTGAATTTCTACACAGCCAGATAGCATGGAAGCCCAGTGGGATGTCCAGTTTGGAAGCATTTGGAAAACTAAGAAGTATTCAGTTCTTCAGGATTTTCTTGGTCCCAATCCCCAGCATTCATTCTGAAATCTTATCACTGACATATTCCTATACATTCCAAGAAATTATCTTCTAGATATTAATCCAGCAGGTTGGCTGTATACATTGACATTTCCATGTTAGGAGGCAGCATCCACACAATGGAAAAGAAGGAGTGTGACCACACCCTGTTAGAGGATTCTACTGGTCAAGTGTGAGTCAGTAAATCTGGATAGAGGCAAGGGAATCTACCTTTTAACATGCCGCCTCAGTGATTCCAATATGTTTGGGGCATTAGATAGTATCATTCCAGTTAAGAATAGGAATGTGGATCTGAAGAACCTAAGTCCAAAAGAAGGCTCTGTTACTGCCTGTGGGACCTTGGGAAGGTATCTGGCTTTTTGGATGTGTTTTGCGTGTTTATGTTTTGTTTTAAGATGGTTTCCTTCTCTGAAATGAGATAATAAAGATGGCTCCATCTTACGTTGCTAGAGGAATGAACATATTGTATGTAAAGCTTAAGAAGTGTGTATGATAATTTTAAGCATAAACTAAGCCCCTGTGTGAACCCTAATTACTTATTCAATGAACTTTAGATGGGTTTCTTTTTAAAAGATATTTGAGACTAATGTTCTCCACACCTCTGTGATGTGTAAAGGGTTCCTAAGCAGATGCAAACATTATCTTTGTTATCTGTTCCCTGAGGTACTAGACAGTAAAACTCTCAGGTTTACAGACTTATTTTTTTTTCACGTCTGTCTTTCTATTTCATGTGTGTGATATTTACTAAAGCAAGGAAGGTACCGTCCATTTAACCAGCTGGTATGTAATGACTATGTCCAATGGGCTCATGTGTAGGGAAGTGTGTTGATTATGCCTTCTCCTGCCCTTTGTCCTTCATGGTAGTTCCAGACAATTCATCACTGACGATCCCTGAGTTGCTGAGACCTTCTGACAATGTGCTGTGCCCAGGCATATGCCACCCTCTTTACAGCGTGCTGCACCCTCTAGTGTCTCACACGCCTATGCATCAGTTATTTTTTTCTCCTTTTCATGTCAGCTTCGTAAGGGGACAGACTGTGCTCTAACCTCAGAAGTAGGACATCTGGAACATGGAAGACACTGAATAAATTTTGTTGGGTTTGTATAATTTGAAAAACTGATTTGGAGCATTTAGTATAGCTCAGCTACTTATGTGGAAATCCTAACTATCTTTCTGAACTGGTACCTTCAGCCTCTCTGTCCACCAATATGTGGGCTCACAAAGTTCCAATTTCAAAACCTGTACTCCACTAACCTGAAAAACCTAAAAGAAATGGGTGAGTTTCTAGATTCAGCCAAACCATCAAAATTAAACCAAGAAGAGTTCAGCAACCTCAACAGGCCCATAACAAATGAGGAGGCTGAAATAGCAATTAAAAAAAAAAGCCCTCCAGCTTTAAAAAAAAAATGTCTAGGACCAGATGTATTCACAGCAGAATTCTACCACATGTTCAAAGATCTACAGACAATCCTTCTTAAATTATTTTTTTTAAAGGAGAGAAAAGAAAAGAAAAAAGATCCCTTCTAAATCCCTTCTACAAAGTCAGTATCACTCTAATACCAAAGTAAAGATACAGCAAAGAAAGAAAACTACAGACCAGTAGCCTGATTAACATAGACTTAAAATGCTAAAAAAAAAAAAAAAAAAAACCTACTTGGAAGCCATAAGAAATTGTTGGTCAGTGTTCTCTAAGAGACTCACAGACTTGATAGGCCATTGCTATTGCCCGTGGTGGCCCCATAGAGAAGAGGTAGAACATGTTTTTATTGCTGAAAACATCGTGTACTTCAGAGGCAGGGCCTAGAGACCTCTGAGCTTGAGCTGACTTGAATGCCTCCTCTCTGAGAACTAGCTCTCATGGCACCAGCAGACACCATTCAAGCTTCCAAAGGAGGGAAGCAGCCAACAGTCCTACTCAGTTATGATGCCTATGAACCACAACAATGACCAATATGGAATAACCAGAAGGGTGCCATAACACCACACACACCTTAGCATTAGGCAACAGCTCTGTAGCTGGTATCTTCACCAAGAGGGAAACTGTGCCCGGCACTGAAAACTTAGCCAACTGCTCGGGGCCAGCGGACTCATATGTATTGAAGGAGATCCTACAATCACCACTTTACTAAACCAGCATAATCCCTAACTACACTCTAAACATTTGTCCTTATACCCACAGGTAAGTACAGTCCTCAGCGCTCATCAGATGGAAACCATTACCAAAAACCACCACAACCAATCCAAATGCAAAGTTGTGAAACCCAGTCTCCATGGATACAATCTAAGGAGCAACTCCCACACCTATGTCTCAGGGAACATCGTAGGAGATGGGATGGGAAGATTGTAGGAGCCAAAGGAGCCAGGCGTTTCCTGTGAGACTGTATCTCCTAGGAATGTCAGAAGCTGTATCCGTAAAGTCTCACCAACATGACTGCCCAAACATTACTGAACAAGGATGAAACCAATAAACATGCTGATGTGGATGGAGCGAAGCCCAGGAGACCTCAACCCTACACAGAGAACTACAGGCAACTAAAGAATGCTGAGAGTGTGAGACTCAGTCTTCCCCAGGGAAGAGCACATTAATTAGCTATCCAATACCAAAAGGTCAGACTTGAAAAGATACATACAAGTAACAACAATGTACAGACTGAGCAAGGTGTATTTAGAAATATATATATGTAGATACAGATATATATGTGCATGCAACAATAATTCATAATAAAATAGAGGCCATGAATTTGAAAGAACTCAAGGAGGTGTATATGGAAGGGTTTGGAGGGACCAAAGGAAATGGGGAAATTATGTAATTATATCATAATTTCAAAATTAAAAGAAGTAATTAGAAAAAAAAGAAACAGTGGAGATAAGAAACACTTAGAATTTTCAGTTTCCAAGTTTGGGAGTGACCCTTCACACAGTGATAAAATCTGAAATATTATTAGTTTTATCACCTTTAAAAAGTCTATATATCTACCAACTCATATGCCTAAATTACAGACTTTTTCAAGCAGGAAGTCTGCATTTCCCTCTGTATTTTACCAAGAATAATTCACCATGCTAGCTTGTTAAAAAGCCACTTGGTTAATCCAATAGGTCTCTTTTGTATCTCTTTATTGCATAGTTAAATGAGTTTTGCAAACATATCCCTACCTTGGCTGAACATTCTTTAATAACTTCCATGGCATAACAGCTCAGGGCACAGATGTGGGTTCATTAGACTTTTGCCACCAGGGAATGAAATCATACCTGTCCTGTCTTGGTGACACATGGAGGTGAATACCCCTATTTATTTTTGCTGATTGGTATCGTACAAGCTTGCTCTTATTTTTCCTTGGTTATTTATAGCCACATTCCCTTTATTTCAATGTATCATTACAAACAAAACTGAACACCTTTGTTGCTTCTGCTGAGAGGAAATTTAAATGATCATTTGGCTGACCTTTTAAATCTTTCATAGTATCTTTGAATTGTTTCAATTCTTGATTTCATTTTCACTTCAAAGCCATGCATAATGACTCACACCTGTAATCCCAGCACTTGGAAAGCTAAAACATGACTATTGCTGTGGGTTCAAATCCAGGCTGGGCTAGGCCAACCTGAGCTGTATAGTCTCTAGGCTAGTCTGTACTACAGAGTGAGACTCTATCTCCCTGACCCCAAATTCACTTAAATTAGCATCATAACACTATACCTAGGATAAGAAGAAGAATGTCCAGGAAGTTTCAAGTTAGTTACTCCATAGAATCTCCAGGAACCTTACTGTGATCACAGTAGGAACCTACTTTGATTTGGTTTGGGTTTGGATTTGAGTTGGGGGATTTGTGTTTGCTGGGTTTTGTTTTGTTTGTCCCCCATGGGGTGTTTTGTTGTTTGCTTTTATTTTTGTTTGTACTCTGTAAAAAGGAAAACTGATGCAGACATCTTCCTTACTCTACTCCGTAAGACATGCCCATTTTTAATAACATTATCCACGGATGCATGTTAAGTCGCATAGAAACTTATCACTGTGGGTGCAACTTTCTCCTTCTCTTGTTTATGTGGAGCTTCTGTCTGCCGTGGTGCTTCACTTACACAGCAAAACCAACAGGGTGACTGTGCAGTATGCTTCTGAATAATGCATTCACCCACACATATTTTTATTTGACTCCATATTTGACACACTCCCCAAAACTTCCTTTGTACCTCTGTATCATCTTCAAAGTTATTTTTAAATTTCCAAAAATAGAACACTTTAAATTATCAGATAGTTCAATTCAGTACTAGATATAAAGCTATAATTTCCTTTCATTTACATTAAATTGGGAATGCAACACACAAGAAAATATAATTGTCCTTATTTAAATGAAGACACAAAGCCTAAAAACAGGAAAAATAAGAGGAAATGTCCTATGTAGAATAGATGCCAACTCAGGTAATGTTGACTCCATATAATGTGCCCCTAAGCACGGGACACCACTGACTCCATCACCATGCCCTACATAGTAAATTTATGCCATCTGTGGCATTTGGGCAGAAATGTGGCAACCAAGTTGAAAATATCTACTATTAGAACAGACACACTGCAATTAAATGCCAATTACACTGTTGTTGAAATGTTCTCTCCAGTGCCAGGGGATAGGATTTAGCCTCAACTGAAATTCCCTCTTCAAAATAACTCCCCTTCTATCTTTAAATAGATTTAAACAGTACTATTCAGGATTGCTTAAAGAAATTTAATTAGCATTACGGTCTAATGGAGAAAGATTTCCAATATGAAAATGGATAATCATGTTAGAGACTCGGGAGCCACATGTAAAGCTGTAAATTATTTTCATAAATAAAATAATTACCAATGACTGTGAGAGCTAGTGGCTTCACCCTGAATTCTTCTCAGCCATGAACAAGTGAAACACAGTGGTCCTTAGCTATCGGGGGCCTGTACCCCTCAGCACTATTTGAAAATGTGCAGACAAATCTTTCCTTGTCAAAGCTGAGATGGTACAACTGTAACCTAGAAAGTAGGGAACAAAATGATGCTATCAACTCTACAAAAAAGTCACACTCCAATCCAGTGCAATGAAGAATGGTGTCAACCGTGCTGGGAAAGCCTGAGCTGGTGTGCTCTCTCGAGTAATTTCATATGGAAAATCTACAGGTGGCTTTTGTGATTGCTGTATATAAACTCATGGGTAATGTACTATTATTAGGAGGAAAAATAATTTTCTATGTGAAAAATGAGTAGAAAAATGTAACTACCAATACAGTTTTCAAAAGTATAAATATTTGGACCTCTGAAAAGTATCGCCCATAGTTGTGGTAGTTTGGATGTAATTTGGCCACCATGAGCTCATAGGGAGTGGGACAATTAGGAGGCATGGCTTTGTTGGAGCAGGTATGGCCTTGTTGGAGGAAGTAGTCACTGTGAGGGCAGGCTTTGAGGTTTCCTGTGCTCAAGATACCACCGGGTCTGAGTCTACTTTTGTTGCCTTCAGATCAAGATGTAGCCAGCACCACGTCTGCCTGCACACTGTCGTGCTCCACATCATGATGATAATGAACTAAACCTCTAAAACTGTAAGCTGTCACCTCAATTAAACGTTTCCCTTTATAAGAGTTGCCGTGGTCATGGTGTCTCTTCACAGCAATAGAAACCCTAACTAAGACAATGGTCTTTAAATTTTTTTATTTTGTGTTGAAGAAAGGACTGCATGTGTCCTCAGCTGGCCTGGAACTCTCTACATAGCTGAGGAAGACCTTGACTGTATGTTGATCCTCCTGCCTCCATCTTCCAAGTACTGACATTATAAGCACAAACCACCATGCTTGGCTTTCGTGCATACTTTCTAGCTGGATTTCATAGCCCCACCAATCCAGGTTCCTCATATGTATGTACCCTAAAGAATTTCACAAAGCTTTTGCTCACTTAATGAAGTCAGTAACCAAACTTAGCCCTGATGTCTAGATACCTGCCCACGAGTTGGAAATGAAGATAAGAACGTGAACTTTAAGATGCCTGCCCATTCCAAGGAGCCCTTTTAGCAGTCTTTCCCATTAAATGGTCTATGGTTTTCTATATTTACAGTGGTCCCAGCCTTCTCAGAACCCAAAAACTAAAATGCTAAATGCTCTGGGTGCCCCCCTACTCTGCTCTTCAATCACAACCTCCGTTTCCCCAAATACAAAACACCAACCTGTGCCATGACTTTACAAAGCCACTTGGGTTCCACAAAATACAGGTCGCTTAGCTGCAGCGCAGGGTCTTGAAAATGCAGAAGGACGCCTGCAGTGAAAATCATCAAACTGTGAAAAGTGGGATACAGAATAATACAAAGCCCCGGAGACTCCAGTGTAGTCAGTTACATTGAGGGCCTCACAGAGGAGGACCCTGGAAACCCCACCCATGCTGCTCCTGGACTCTAAAGCCCCAAAGGGGTAAAGGAAGTTACTTTTGAACTATACAACTTGTTCATAGGTAAGTATATTTGGAATACCAGCATGCTCTGGAAAGTGTATGTTGATAAATGCAAATTCACTTCTTCAACCCTTTAACATAGTTCCTCGGGTTGTGGTGACCCTCAACCATAAAATTATTTTGTTGCTATGGTGATATTTTAATTGTACTGAAATGTGATTTTATTTGTATGTTAATAAAGTTGCCCAGGGGTCAGAGCTAATAGCAAGCCATAGCAGAAACTGGGCAGTGGTGGTGCATGCCTTTAATCCCAGCTCTTGGGAGGCAGAGCTAGGCGGATCTCTGTGTGTTCAAGGATACAGCCAGCATGGAGACACACGCCTTTAATCTCAATACCAACCACAGAAGACCTGGAGGTCTGTACAGACAGGCAGTGACGAGGAGGTCATGTGGTTGGGTTTACAACCAATGAGAAGGCAGAATAGAAAGTCTATAAAAAAGACAAACAGACAGGAAGTAGCTCTCTTGCTGAAGAGGAAAACAGCAGCAGTGAAGGGTAAGGCTTTTAGCTCTGACCTCTTGGGCTTTCATCTCTGCATTGGCTCTGTGTTTCTTATTTAATAAGACGGTTACTTCTACATCTTGCTACTTCATAACTGTAATTTTGCTACTGTTATGAATCATCATGTAAATACCTGATATGCAGGATATCTGATATGTGACCCCCCCCAAAGGGTCACAACCCACAGGTCTAGAGCTGCCATTTTACATGCACAGGGCAAAGACATGTTTTAATTTCCATATGGAAAAGAAACAACACATATCTCAGCATATCTGATATAAGAAAGGAGAAAGGAGCCGGGTGTTGGTGGCGCACGCCTTTAATCCCAGCACTCGGGAGGCAGAGCCAGGCGGATCTCTGTGAGTTCGAGGCCAGCCTGGGCTACCC
>CABHPP010088435.1:0-35675 GCA_902168425.1 Peromyscus attwateri | reverse complement strand
AAAAAAAAAAAAAAAGAGAAAGGAATTCATGAAGCTATTTTTCATACAACAGAATATAAGGACCAAAACAGATTCCTGGCCATTTCTTCTGGGACTACAAATCAACTCACATGGTCTGCAAGCTAGCAATGGAGGGGCCAGCATGGCTTGGGGCTGTAGTGGGCTGAGACTTTAACTGTGACATCATATTACACAACCCTCTACTGTCTAAGATAACCCAGTGACCCACTGCAGTAATAACTGCTGTATAAAAACAATGCTCACGCAAAAATGTGATACTATGAAAGGACATGGTGGCATTGAGGGTCCATTGTCTCATAATAACAAAACTGTGTCCCTGAACCTACATGTCTTCACTCCTGCTCAGGGAGCCTTTCATACTTTGTCCTTAGACAATTTCCAAATATGCTTTCCTAGGACATGGTATGTGATTGAAGGTTCATACATATGGTGGCCTCACAAAAGATAAAATCCACCAGTGACCTGTTTAAGAATTTTATTGGCATTCTCTTAAACTTTGAATAGATATTATATACAAGATTCAGAGATCTCTTCAAAATATCCTGACCCAGCACCGAAAAGCAGAATCCAGAACAAACCAACCAACCTGACTCGTTTAGGAAATGAACAGCGTGTGGGAGCTCGTTCTCATCCAGCTGCAGCTGGTGTTCTTTCACGAGTTGTAATAAACGCTTCCGGTTAATTACAGGAAACTCAACTGGCACGGCCTTGCGCTCTGACAAAATGATTTTCTCCAGTTCCACGTAGCAGTCTGGAATTAGCTGCCCAACCACAGGCTGATCTCGGATCTATGAAATTACAAATGACAAGGTGTAGAAATCCATTTAAACCACAGAGGTGTTGTATGGTAAATTCAGCCACAACCACTTTTACATGATGGATGTGTTTTTAATAAAATTGAAACAAGATGTAAAGCCTATCTAAATGATAATGAATAGAAGATGGAATTAAAGTAAGTAAATTATGAACATGGAGTCAATTTGGAGGGAAAAAAGCTGCAAATAAAATAGCATGGAAATAGTTATCTAGTAATACAGAAAATCCATTTCAAAAACAAAGGCAAATAACTAACCAAGAGAGAGTGATTTCATTTCCAAATGCACTGAGGTTATGTGCAGTACATAAGTGGGGTAAGACATTAGTCTGTTTTGAGAGCTTTGGGATATTTCTTTATGAGATGAAAATATACCCACAAGTATTGGACTATTGGACTGTAGATATCAAGAGTTAGATCTGGAGACATGAAATCTCCTCCCCAAGTTATATTTTCTCATGGAACCTTAAACTCTGGATAATAAGATTTATCTAAACAGCAATGATCCCGACCTGAAAGCAAGCTCATTGTCCACAACATAGACTGAGAGAAAGTGAGATTTTCAAATGAGGGTCTTGAGATAATGGTTTCCATAACAGATATCTTTTCTTGGCTTTCTTTTTACCCTTCAGAAGTCTAATTTTAAAGAGAAATACAACTCTAAAAATAGCAACCAAATGTCTCTGAGAACCACTAGGGGGCAACCTCTCCTCGTGTCTGGATCCATATGATGCCTACACTAGTTCTACCCATCAGAATTTCTAACTTAAATTCTTAGGCTCAAGAAACTGGGTCTTTCCAACACACATAAACACAAAACTGTGACTAACTCCTCTCTGCTTGCGCCCACCGCTTTGTTTCCAGAACTGAGAACTACTACTTCCATATTTTCCTGCAGTCATTCAAAAATAGATAGCCATTGCCCCAGAAGACAATGTATAATCCTACTAACATTCCTCTTCATTATTTGCAAATTAAGACAACATAAAACTTCAATTTCAAGGTTATGTTTTAAGCCAAGGAAGGAAACGGACCTACAGAGACAAGTGAATGTCTCACAGGAAGCAAATCAAGAAAGGTGAAAAGTGCTGAAGGGCGGGTCCCGGGCAGCAGGAGGATGCAAATGGGCTGGAGCATGTTGAAAGGGAGATGGTCAGGCTGAGGTAGGGAAGAAAAACAAAAACTCTTCTAAAGAGCACAGGTAGATGTTTATAAGCACAAGAAAAGGTTTGGAAAGAGTCAAGACAAAAAGAAGATAAATGAGGCACAGCAGGGAGTGCTCTGTAATCGATTCAAAGCTGTTCCTTGAAGATGGGTTGCAAACCTCAGAGAGGACGGTATCCCAGCAAGGCAGGCTCTCCTACCCAGCCATCTGAAAATAACAGTGAAGCAAGCCAGGGCATTCTCAAGCCAATGTGCCAGAATGAGGTAGCCATTAGCAATACGAATTCCTATTTAATAATACTGTCACTTAGGGAAGCATGTTTTGCTTCTTTGTATAGAGTTGTTTTAAAGATTCATTTGTAAGTACAAGAAGGAATCTGGTCTCACTGATTGACAGTAATAACTTGCAGCTGTCTCCAAGTAGTATTAACCTAGATGACTGACCCAGTCACCTCCCTACAGAAGCATCAGCCGGGACTACTGCCCCATCTACCTCACTTACAGGCTTGCTTCAGCTAAATTCAGGCTTTTTACAAAACCAACTCATCTTCTAAAAATGGTCCTTTAAATACCTGATCTGTGCTTTAGCAACAATGGAAAAAGGAAAAACGAATAAAATATCCTGAGGAACAAGGATATTCTTTAGGTGCAATTAAAGCCACAGAAGTAAACTAACTGGATTAATTCAGATTAATTCAGATTAATCCAGTGAGTGAATTTTGCATATTTGTGTTTTAAAGAAGCCATACTATCCCTAATCTTATTAGTCATGCAGGAGAGTTGGAAAAAAAAAAAAAGCAACATAGAAAGCTTCTAATACATGATGCCATTCTTATACAAATACCACCCAAATCAGGAAGACTTTCTAGTAACTATCAAATGCATGTTAAACAGTTTCTCTCTCTGGGTACCACAGAGACAAACCCAGCCATAGATGGCCCATCTGTTTTCTGAAAGGAGTAGAACCTGTGAGTGTGGCAGAGCTGAGCTGACGGGCCACTGTGGAGCTGTACAATGCTTATCGTTTAGCATTCCAAGCTGGAGGAGCAGTTTTGAGAACGCAGTGTGGCCCTGTAAGAAATTACTCTGGGATACCCAGACTGAACCAAGTTCTGGTTACATTCTGGGATCTCCACAGAGCCAACACGGAGAGACACGGCATTGTGTTTTCCACACTGAAGTGCCCAGAGTGTTTTCCAAAAATTTCAACCTTATTCCCTTCCTGTGAGTGCTGGAAACGTGTATTCTTCTCAACGACCCATTTATTAATGTTTTCTAAACAGATGGCTTACCAAAGAGAATATAATAATTTAAAACACAAGTCTTAAGATGGAACCTAGCTCTCCGAATTAGGTAGTTATTTAAAGATTGCTAGTGGTCTTGACAACTCACAACATTAAGAGAAAAAGACCAGAATTTTAAAAAATTGAAACCACCAGAAAAAAGAATTATGAAGGAACCACGCAGAGGATAAAGATGCAAGTAAAATTGGGACTCCCAAAGGAAGCTGATGGAAGAACAGATGCAGTGGAGGACCAGAGGACCAGGCCCCACTTTCACATTTAGCCTCTGGATGGAACCCGTGGAGAGGAAGCTGGGAGAGCAGGCCTCTGGGTGACTTTCTCAGTATCCTGGCAAGATTCTCCTAGTTCTTCTTGGGGTGCTCTAGCTATTTTCATTCCCACGTCTATGAATTATAAATGAAGTACGGTATAAATAAATCATTGAAAAGTGAAAGTGTTTTCATAGTTCTGAGCTATGAAAAAAAAAAACCTACAATTTCCAGATGATTGCTCTCTCCTCAAGGTTTCTGACATTTCTAAGCAGCAGTATGAAGAGAAAAAGCAAGGAGTATTTTCTCTAGCAGCCTGCAGGGGGCGCACACCCTCCCACTTCGACCATCTAGCAGCCTGCAGGGGGCGCACACCCTCCTACCTTGAAATTAAGACTCTCATTTATGATGGTTTTCCGAAGCTTGGCCAGTGCATCGGACTCCTCGGTGGCATTCACGAAGTGGTAGTCCCGGATGGTGGGGAATCCTCGCTTATTTAGGAGTTCCTTGGTGATTTTGCTTATGCAGGCTTTGCGCTGCTTCTCGTCGGAAACATCCAAATGTGTGCCCACCAGAATCACCGGGGAAGAAGAGGCACGAGCCTGAGAGTTCAAAGATAATATACGTCCCATTTATGTAAAAATCCTTCCTGGGTGCATTTCTGCTGAAATCTATGCATGAAACTCAGTGCCGAAATGATGACAGACTCAAGGACTTCTGAACCAGACAATAGCAACTGTGTTTTCTTACAGCTAGCGTGTGCATAATTCTTCTAAAGGACATGTCTTGAAATTCAATCCTGTGACAAAGCAGTGTCTTGAGATGGGGACCTTAGGAGATGCTTAAGTCACAAGGGCTGAGCCCCAGAAACGGACTGACTCTGTCATCACAGTAAAGGACACCCAGTAAAGGGTAAGTTATGTTCCCTCCCTTCCCTTTGCTATTGGGCATGTGCACTCTTGCCCATTTCATCAAGAAATGACACATGAGGAATGGCCTTGCAGATGCCAGCCTCAAGGTCCTGGGTTTTCCTCCCTCCAGAACTGTGAGAGAGAGAAACCTCTGTAGTTTGTGAAGCACTCAGGCCTGGATATGCTGTTACAGCAGCAAATGGCAACAGAGACATTTCCTTAAACCTAAAATAATGAGAATCATAAAACAACTTTAAAGTTGTTATTATTACTTTTTTTTAGTCCAATTCTTACTGCTTTCCATGTTCCTACATAACTGTGCTAGTATAGTTTTCCTTTTAATATTTGCTTAAAGCAGGTTATGTGCAAGCTATGTTTCTAAATAAAGGAAGTATTCAGTAAAGTCCAAGCTATGTCAGAGCAGCACAAAATGATGTCCATTTCCCTACTTTAGCTGTTAATTTTATACTATGAATTCATGAATTCACTTTAAGGTCGGGTTGGAGAATGAAAGACCAAAACCACAGAAGTGAGCCTTACCGCCGCTATACTATCTGCTCAAGTTGCTATACTATCACCAAGAAAAGAGATGCTTAAGAAAGATCCAAATTATCAGATACACCCATGAACTACTGCTGTGGGATGTTCTGTATGTTAAATGTATTGCTCTGATTGGTTAATAAATAAAACACTGATTGGCCAGTAGCCAGGCAGGAAGTATAGGTGGGACAAGGAGAGAGGAGAATTCTGGGAAGTAGAAGGCTGAGTCAGAGAGGCTGCCAGCCACCGCCATGACAAGCAACATGTAAGATACCAGTAAGCCACGAGCCACATGGCAAGGTATAGACTAATAGAAATGGGTTAACTTAAGATATGAAAACTACATAACAAGAAGCCTGCCATGGCAATACAGTTTGTAAGCAATATAAGTCTCTGTGTGTTTACTCAGTTGGGTCTAAGCAGATGTGGGTCTCGTGGGTGAGAGAGATTTGTCCTGACTGTGGGCCAGGCAGGACTGCAGAAAACTCCAGCTACAAACTACCAAATTCTGTGCACAGATGTCCTGGTGAAAATTTCCTGAGACCTCACTCCCGGATGAGCTCCCTGAGTCAACAGACAGGGAGCACAGGGACTCTTACTGCAATCTCAATTCAAAAGGTCATATTAAAAAAAAAATAGCTATCAGCAAGGCAGGAGGTAGACAGTAGAGAAATAGCAAAACAGAGACACTAAAGAAAGGAGCCAAACCATCTGGGGCCATTTGCAGGGCAGGATCTGTAGGCTTCATACTAAGAGGTCACTGAAAAATATACTAGCCATGCGCAGAGTGTGTTTGGTACACTTCAAGTTGAGAACGTTGGTATGTCACTTAACAAAACAATACGATCAAAATCAGCTGTGTGTCTGTGCTTCCAAATTTTTACAATGTAAAGGGACTTCAGAGACTGGCAATATGCAACAACCTCACTTCTGTATCATTACTCAAAATCTGAGTGCTTCTAACTTAAAAATAAAAGAGAAAGAAAGAGAACAAAAAGAGAGGGGGAGAGGAGAGAGAGAAAGAGAAGAATGAATGAACAAAAGGAGGGAGGGAAGGAAGGAGAGAGGAAGGAAGGAAGGAAGTAGAGAGAGAGAAGGGAAGATGGAGAGAGGAAGGAAGGAGAAGAAGAAAGGAAGGAAGGAAAGAAGGAAGGAAGGGAAGAAAGAATAGACATTCAAGACAATTGGAGTAACTGTTCTTTAAAAATACATCACCTTATATACACATTTTAAAAAAGAATATAGCTGGGCATAGGAGTGCACACCTTTAATCCCAACATTCAGAAAATAGAGGCAGGAAGATCTTTGTGAATTCAAGGCCATTCTGATCCTTCATAGAGAGTTCCAGGCCATCCAGGGCTACACAGTGAAACTAGGCCTCCAAACAAACAAACAAGCAAGCACAAAAAAACAGAAACTGAACACATAATAGAGAGCAAGGATCATGCTCCATTTCCCTGTAATTCGAAGAGATCACCTTGATATTGAAGAGCCAGGGCTTCATGGCATCCACCTCTGCCTGCCCCTTGCTGAGATCATAGACAGCAAGGTACAGCGCTCTCTGGGTCATGAAGTGGGGATGAGTGCTGTAGAACTCCTCTCGACCTAAAAGATGATGTCAGAGGTTTTAGTCTTCCACTTAACAGGCAAGAATCACTATTCAAGTTACATAAAGGGGAATGGCTGTACTTGGGAGGAAAGCCATCCACAGACAACATTCACATAATAGCTTTGAGAATGCCTATCAGCTGGCAACCAAGTAATTACTTTAGACACTTCTGCTGGGGTCCTGGGTTTTTTTTGTTGTTGTTGTTTTGTTTTGTTTTGTTTTTCTGTGTAAAGTCCATTCTGGTGACAAGGGCAAAATCTGTAGCTAATGGGTTTGGAAAACTCTCATAGGATCTACCAGTTCTTTTCCTATTGGATCAGGAAACTCAGTTTTAAAATTTCTACTCAAAATGAAATCTACGAGAATGCCCTAAGTACCTGCAAAGTCCCACACATTTAGAACAAGGTCCTTTTTCCTTTTGCCTCGTATTTGGATAGGCCAGTCTCTGACGTCTATGCCAACCGTGGCGCTTTGCATGCCAAGATCTGATTTCTTCATTTTCATGAGTTGCTGCAGGAGAGTGGTCTTCCCACTTCCAGTATTTCCCACAATCATAAGCTTCATTCGGTTGTAGGGCACAGCCTTTTTCAGCCGTTGTTGGAGAAACCTGGCATTAGAAAGATAGAAGAAATGTAACTGCCTGCCTAGCAAGGTGCTGGAACTGGGCCTTGCCTAAGTTGTTCCACAGTGAATGCAAAAACATGAGCATGCAAAAGTGTAAAGGTCATCGAACCAACAAGGCATGGGGCTCCTGGCATACTATTAGCGCATATATTCCATTAGTGATTGCAGGGCAGTCAGTGATATTTGGTAGCATTGACAATTATAATGACATGTCATCCTAACACCAGAAATAACCAAAATGCCAAAACCCATTGTAATACCTATTACAATGCAATGTGTACATATATACATGTACAAATGCATATGGGGGAGCTTGTGTAAACAGTACAAGTAAAGTCTTCACCGTTATGAATTTTAAGCACTACAGTGGCATAGAATCAAAGAAGTGCATATTTCAAAGCCTGTTTTAATGAAAGTTTGATAATGAGACCATCTTGGCTATGTTATATGTGCATGCACATATATGTTCATATATTGTAAATATAATACAAAATATGTATTTATATATGGCATGTGTAATATAGAGACATATTTGCATTAGTCATGTATACAAGAATAAAAGGTATTTATTTGTTCATTTTAACTATATAAGTTATTATACTATCAAATGATATTAACATTGTTATTCTAAGTAAACTTAATGTAAAATTAATTGAAACCGGGTTGGGGATTTAGCTCAGTGGTAGAGCGCTTGCCTAGCAAGTGTAAGGCCCTGGGTTCAGTCCTCAGCTCCAAAAAAATTAAATAAATAAAATAAAATAAAAAATAAATAAAAAAGAAAGAAAATTAATTGAAAGTAATTTGAAGTTCTAGATGCTCAAGAAAAAACACACTCAAGTTTTATAGATATAAGTTGTTTTGAAAATAAAATGGATATAGAAAAAAACATTTAAAACTATGCTATATATTGTTACATTTTAAATTATTTTTTGAAATTGTAATATAATTACACCATTTCCTCCTTTCTTTTCTAAACCTTCCCATACACCCCTCCTCGCTCTCTTCAAATCCATGGCCTCTTTTTAAATTAGAAACCAAACTGTTTCATAAGAGAACTTTAAGGAATACCGACTAATCCATGCCAACAGCAGGCATCTGCACTCCTCCCCTCCCCCCCCAATGATATAATCAAAGGGAAACATTAGGGATTGTGGAGATGCTCAGTGGATGAGTCTCTGTGAGGACCAGAGTTCAGGAGCCCAGTCCCCACTCCAAAGTCAGACTAGCTCTGGCAACCTGCCAGCAATCCCAGTCTCCAGGAGACAGATAGGAGACCAACAGGAAAAACCGGCCAGATCCAGGCTCAGAAGAGACCCTGCCTCAGCAAATAAAGGGAAGCATGATCCAAGGTTGACAGTGACCACCAGTGGAGTGTGATGGAAGAAGATGCCTGACGTCAACCTCTAGGTGACAAGGAAAAGAAGACATTGTCTCACCATTCATTCCCTGAACTACAAGGAATTACAAGACATTTGCAGTGACTGCACATAAACTCATTCAGTAAGTGAAAAACCCACGGAGCACACATGTGAAAGAGTTTAACTGTACAGACGTCAAAGTCGCGGGTGGGAAAGGTGAGACAAATCTGACGAAGAGCCAAGGGAACAAAGTCACCCGACCTGATGATGTCCTTGGCTTTGCATCCTACATGCTTAAAGTCAAAGTTCAGCTGCAGCCCATCCAGAGGAAGGTCCCATAGCTTGCTCAATTTCCCCATTTCATTCGGAAAGGACCTCAGTTCCGAGTTGTGACTGACATCAAGAGATGTCAGATTTTCCAGACAGCCAATTTCAGGAGGAATCTGAATGACATAGAAAAGGATAAAAGCCTGTGGGTGGGAGGGAACCAGTGTGCACAGCCAGGACACAAGGCGATAGTGAACAAGAAAGGCTCTTAGTTGTCACAGGCACCTTGCACAGTCTTAAAACAAAGTTAAACATTCTCCAAAAACCTTGCCATTAGTTTGCAGTATGCATGCTTTAAAACAATCAAAAACTATATAAAGAACTTACCTCCAGCTATGTGAGTTATTTACCACTTTATTATATTTTAAATTTTATTTGGGGTATGTGTGTACATGTGTATGTATACATGTGTGTGCGTGCATATGTGTGTGTGTGTGTGTGTGTGTGTGTGTGTGTGTGTGTGTGTGTAACCTGCAGAAGCTGGTTCCTGCCTTCCGTCATGTGAGACCTGGGGAGGAACCTCAGGTTGTCAGACACAGCAGCTAGTACCTGCTGAGCCATCTAGCTGGTCCTATTTATAGCTTTAAAAATTAAATCTCCCTTAACAATAAACCTCATCATATACAATATTGAAAAAAATTGTCATTTGTATTTATCCAAATCTGTTATTTGTGGTTCCATTCTGCTCTCTCACATTGCCTATGTTCTTTAAAGCAAACCAGAAAGATATAATCATTACAAACTACTATATACTTACATTCTAGGTGCCAACCTAACCAAAGTGGTTTAAATTTCTCTTCTAATTTTTTTTCAGTTGGAGGCATTGAACCTTTGTATGCTAGGTAAGTATTATAATTTTAAAACCACTGTTAAAAGGTTTCAAGCCAACTATAGTACACTTAGAATAGAAAATATTCATTTGATGGGAAAAAAGTAGTGGTATCAATCAATCCAGTAATCCTGAACATCAAACTACCAGACCTTTGGTAGCTTTCTAAATGGTCAACAGCTTGAACTTGACAAGAAAATATCTTTCTTACATGTGTAAATAGAAGGAGGCTGACTCATTTAAGTGAGGGGTCATGCAGAGGAAGACTAAAGAGATCTAAGCATGTAGGAAAGGAGGGAAAACACAGGCTGGTTGTCATCCAATGAAGATGAAAGACAGTATGTCAGGCTCTGAATGGTCAGAGGTCACAGATAGTGACCCTCTTAGAGCATCACACATTCAAAATTAGATATGTGCACTCATACATAACAATCCTTTACAAATATAAAACAGGAGTAGTTGGGATTTGTTTGTTGGAAATTGAGCTTTAACTACACCACTTACTTAGCACAGAGTAAAATCACATCTCATTTACAAGAAATATCAATAGATTTGAAAATAATTGTGATAACACCAACTGAAATCTGTTCTCAAGCATCTGGTAACTTAAAGCAAGGATGACCTCTCACCTCTTTCAGCTTATTATGAGAGAGATGGACTTTCTCTACTCTTGACCACACGTGCGGCTTTTCACTCAAGTCCAAGACGTTGATCTGATTATGGCTAAAGAAGAGTTCCCTCAAGTTCTGAGACGTCCAGTGTGCAGGCCCTGGCAGATACTCAATGTTGTTGTGGCTCATATCCAAGGACCGCAAGCTGGAATGACATGAGGTCCCATTGAGAGCCAAGTGGGGGTTTTCACAGGACACAAAGTAATGCCACCAGGAGTTTTATCAGACTGAGAGTTATAAATGATTTTAAAGCTATATCACTTACATATAACCATTGTATGTCCTTGAGTGCTTAGAAGTGTGTATGTTCATACAGTACATAGAAGAAAAGTCATTTTTTTTCTCTAGAGTGGAGGTGTAAGTGAATAAGGATCATTAGAAACAAAATCAGTCACTTTGTCTATTTTGATGAAAATATGGTGGCAATGTAATTGTAAGAAAGGATTTGGGATCCTTTTCACCAAAAAGGAAAAAAAAAAACTATTTGCAGTGACAGCTATATTAACCCTTGAATATTACATGATATTCATATAGCAAAGCATCATGTGGTACCCTATATTTATAACTTATATATGTTCATTAAAGGGTTTTTTTTTTAAGAAAGAAAAAAATTGAGATCCAATTTCCCTTTAGGCCATAAAAGTATCTCTCTCAAAATGAGGAGAAGATCAGTGTTTCATAAATGTTCATGGGACATAAGAAATTATGACTAACAAATATACAAGGTCATTGGGATCCTGCTTCCTCTACAGGGCTTATGATTGTGCAGCCCCCACTAGCCCTCCATGAATGGCTTTCACTCATCGTTGAGTGGTTTCTTCAATGACTGCTCTAGAGTTAATCACTAGAGCTGTGGGTACACCTTTCTACTAGCCAGTCTTAGTGAGTATAGGACAAAGTACAGATAAGCCTGCCATGTGACCTGCTTGCCCTCATAAAGCGGTACTTCCTGAGTTTTCAGAAAACCTTAATATTCATGAGTACATATGTGTGGAGAGAATAAAGACAGGCAGCAAATAGGGTGGGCTTCCATACGTATACTGATCCCTTCCACTCAGTGTATTGGAAACTTAGTAAATTAATCCTCAGCTACCACAGCAGCAGTATCTGCTTGACAAGAGTTTGGGTCTACAAAGCAATGTTTGTGTTCTTAAAAATATACTACCTATTGTTCTGGTTGCCACAGAAAAATGCAGGAGAAGCTGTGTTAGAAATTACATTTATCAGTCGGGTGGTGGTGGCACATGACTTTAATCCCAGCACTCGGGAAGCAGAGCCAGGCGGATCTCTGTGAGTTCAAGACCAGCCTGATCTACAGAGCGAGATCTAGGACAGGTACCAAAACTACACAGAGAAACCTTGTCTCGAAAAACAAAAACAAAAACAAAATTACATTTATCAGTCTAACTGGGAACGCATTTGAGAGAAGCAAGAATCACTAGGTTTTCCCAAAGCAGTGTTTCTGTGGGTATAGTCAGGACTCTAGCTAGACAACTATGTGTCCACACGTGAAACAAAAGAAGATTTAAAACAAGAACGCAAAGGCTAGAGATGTGTGCCTGAGAATGATGGTGATGAAATCAGGAGCTGAGTTATAGGGTTAGTTCTCTGGAAAGAAGACTTCTTTATGTCACTTTGTTTCCTGGTAAATGATCTTAAATAATTGGCCTCTATATATTTCCAGAAATATATTTAGAATATGAGACCATGTTTATTTAATAGCAGCCAATATGTAAGAATTGAGAATCTGATATTGAGCCCACTGACACAGATGAATTATGACTTTGGGAAGACACTTCATCTCTCTAGTGAAATTATAAAATGGAAATGATGGCAGAAGTTATCTTACAAAATTATTAGGAAGACCAAAGAGAAGCATACATATGGCACAATTAGAACAGGGAGTGGGGTTTTGAAAAGTTAGATTTATGCTAATGAGTTTATGTTTGTCTGGCATTCTCTGCGGCCAGGTTGTGGTTGCTATTTGCCTATGATATGCATACATGTGCATACAAACTATAATTGCTTTATAATGCACGAATGGAATAGTTCTTAAAATGATAACACACTTGAAACTGAATTAATGCCTGAAGTTTGGGTCTTTGTTGAAATTAACAAGTTCCCAAACCCCAGTCACTTCACCCTGTTCAGATGTGGAAATATATATATATATATATATATATATATATATATATATATATATATATATAATCCTAATCTTTATAGAAAATGTCATTGAAACAAACGAAATTTCAAGGATACTAGTGTTCAGGCAACTGATAAACCCCTGTGAGCAGCTAAAACCCCAAAGAAACCAACATTCCTCTGACAAACATCCAGTCTATGTCATCTTATTTAGTTATAGGATGCTGCAGTTATTCCTACACAAAGCATGATAGATAAATTACTGCAAAGGTTAAGGACATGTATCTTCTCTCTAGTAAAATAAAACAAAAAAATAAATCATTGAGTGAAGCGGGTTTATAAATGCATAATATATGTGTTCATATAAACCATTGCTTTACTTCTAAAAGCTACGCCACAGCCCATTCGGCTTTAGAAGTGAAATAACAATGAACTTACTGTGGAAGAATGAAAATCGCTTCTGGAATGCATGTGAAACAGTTTTGGGATAATTTTAGGCTTGTTATGGAAAAAGGTAAGGCAGGCATCGCAGCTAAAGAAATAAAACAAGAATATTGACATTTACAATCATCTTAACTAGATTTCTGATCAACTCAGTAAGAACAGTTACCAGGAACATATCACTTGTGTAGTTCACATTGTTGCATTAACAGCTTAAAACAATTTTACTTTATAAGATAATAGTATGGCCACTAAATAATAAGGTAAGACTGCCTATGCTCATAGATTGGCAGAATTAATATTGTTACAATGACCATTTTACCAAAAGCAGTCACAGATTCAATGCAATCCCAATCAAGATCCCTGCAATGTCCTTCACAGAAATGGAAAAAAACAAAACCCAAACCCAAAACCTAACATTCATACATAACCAGAAAAGACTCCAGATAGCCAAATCAATCCTGAGGGGCAGGGAAGTGCAGGAGAGGTTACCATTTTAGATAAAATATATGACAGAGCTATCGTACTAAAAACTGCATTGTACTGGCACAAAAACAGACATGTAGCTCAATGGTACAAAATAGAAAATCCAAATGTGAGTGCACATAACCACTGCCATCTAATAATCAAAAAAAATGCCAAAATTTCCACTAGAGAAAAGAGAGCATCTTCAACAAGCAGTGCTTGGAAAACAGGATGTCTACATGTAGAAGAATGAAATTAGGCCTGTATCTATTACCCTGAACAATATGGATATAGAGAGAGAATGTTTAAATGAAGTAATGCCACTTGGGATGATAACACCTCTCACAAATGCCATAGACCATCCAACCCCAGGAGTGAGACCCCTTTTAAGTTTATCAGGTTAGTCCAAGACACTCCCAAACCAACATAGACTATCACTGTTGCCTTCCTGCTGCTGAAGACACCAAGGACTTTGGACACAGGACTTAGAGGATTCTAGCTGGATTTGACACAAAAGTGCACTCCTTGAGAACTAGCTTTTATGACAGCAGAAGGTGAAATGCAGTCAGCCAAGAGGGGGAATAATAGTAGTACCTAGCTGTGATGCCTACAAACAACCATGAGCAACATGGCAAGGTGTCCCTAAACCTTCAAAACATGGCACTGACAGCTTGATGGGAACTGCAAGCTGTCTAATTGGACTCCAGGTCTCTTCAATAGAAGGAAAATCAAGCCTGGTCTTGTAAGCCTAGTCAATCACTTGTGACTAGTGGAATCGTGGATCTTAGAAGATTTTCCTAAAGCAGTGCAATTCCTAACTGCTTTCTAAATATTCATCCTTATACCCAGAGCTAAATGTAGCTCTCAACCCTTATCAAAGAAGATTCTTTTTTTATCAGACAAAGATAATCACAGAAAGCCACAACTAGTTAAAATACAGAGTAAACATTGATCATAGACCACACAGCCCCCGTTGATACATCCACAACACAACTCCTATGCTTAAGGCTCAGGGAATATTTCAGAAGCAGAGGAGAACAATCATAAGAGCCAGAGGTTCAGGAATTCTACTGCAGGATTGTATCTCCTAGATATGGCAGAGAAGCTATACCCATGAAATCTCAACAACATGGCTGCCTGGACAGGGCCTGAGCAATTCCAAAACCAGTTAATATCCCAACAGAGATAGAAGAAATTTCACAGGGCCCCACCCACATATGAAGAGCTACAAGCAATTAACAAGGGTTGAGAGAGGAAGAATTAGTCCTTCTTAACTAGCTATCCAATACCAAGTGGTCAGTCCTAAAAACATACCTATATATAAGCAGCACTAAAAAGATTCATAAGGTTGCATTTATATATGTATTTGCATATATATGTAATAAAAATAACTAAATAATAAGAGGCAATGAATTTTGGAGGAAGTGGGAATATGGGAGGTATTGGAGGGAGGAGAAAGATGGGGAAATAAATGATTTAGTGATATTTTAATTAAACAATTAAACAGCATTAAGAAAGGTTTCTTCTGCATGTAGGCAGCCAAAAAACTCTTCAGTTCAAGAAGTGAAAATGAACAAAAGTTTGATTATTATTTACAAGCCATGTGTATTTTTTCCTATGATAATATCAATGTGCTAATGTTTTTAAATTATAGACATCTTTGAAAACAAAACTTTAAACAGCTTTAGTTTCACAGAAAATGTGGGTGGAGAGGACCCAATTCCTGTTCCCTGCCCTGCCTCGCCAAACACCTTTTCTCTTACTATCAAGTCAGTGTTAGTTCAGCTGTAACAAGGGACCAATCCTGACAGAGCCATGTCACCATTCAGAGTTGAGTTTAAGGTCATTCCTTGTGTTTTGATGAACATGGCATCTGTCCATCATTGCTGTCATGCAGTCACCACCTATTCTTCCCGTTCTCTTTGCTAGCCCATGAGAACTATGACTTGTTTTACTGACACCATGGTTTGACCTTCTCCGGAATGTTTTAAGCGGAATCAAGCTAGCGTGACCAAGCTAGCGTGACCTTCTTTCACTTCAATACACATCTACGTTTTTTTCCTGATGCCTTTCCCTGCCTTGATGGTTCATCTCATCACCAATCTGCCAACTTGGATTGTAGAACTGCAGCACATTTTCACTGAAAGAGCACCTGTAACTTCCCTCTTAAAACGCCTCTATGTGTGTTATCCTTGAAGGCCTGGTAAAGAAACACCTATGTATGTCCCTTCCTTGAAGGCCTGGTAAAGGTGAAGTCAGCACTCAATACTTACCAAGAGAATTCATCCGGGCACTGAAACTCTCCACTTTTGGACAAGCCTCAAGAAAGTCTTCAGGTAGGGATGGAATGTGGTTTTTACTAAGATTTAAAATCTTCAGTTCCTTCAGGCTCAGGGGAGAACAAATTGCAGATATTTTATTTCTAGTTGTAAAACACAAAACTGAGGATTAAAATGTGAATGCTTCTATAATGTAAAAGTATGAAATCAATTCACCCTCCAAGTACAGCGTCAAGGCATATTTAAGCCTCCAAATGAACTGTGAAGATTCCAACTGTCAAAATTGCCTAAATCATCAATTGCCTCCACCTTCTGCCATGCTTGTTTTAAACTCATTGCTATAGAAACATCACCATGTTTTTTCATCCATGCTAAGTTCAGTGGGATGTAAGCTTGCTGTCTTAATGAGCCAGTTCTTACCCTTCCAATAGGAGCTGCTCCAGTTTCTCCACCACTTGGGCAAGGTTCTCCGGGATGGAAGAGAGCTGGTTGTATGACAGGTTAAAGTGTCTGAGGCTCGGACACTTCACCAGGGGGTCAAAAACTATTGTCGGTCCAATGTCATTTCGAGAGGCATCTAGGTTGGTGATACATGCCATTTTCAACAAGAAGGAGGGAAAGCATGTGAATTTGTTACTGTGCAAATCCAAATGTGTCAAACACTTCAGAGTCTGGGGAGATAAAATTGAGAGATTTCAAACTGAGTGTTTGAGAAGCAACTTCAGCACCATTTCTGCTTTTCATACCATGGCTAACTCTAGAACCATTGGGGATCTTTGTTTTTAAATATTGAAACTGCAATCCTCAACAGAACTTCAGTATGCTTACTAGGCCAACAATCCCTGTAGCATGAGTTAAGACAGGAAAATTCCAAAGTGACTGTTAAAAGGAGGTTTACAAATATAAAGTTGAGGCCTCAATTCAGCTTATTTTTAGAATTTACTTCTGTGAAGACCAAGATGGAATCAAGGGTACTGCAATGCTATCCAACTTTCATGGTTAAATCTATCAGACACAGGCTCTCCTGGGGGTAATTTATATTCAAGTATGTAACAATTTCTGAAAGGGTATTTTGATACCCATGTGAAACCCACATTAATGGGGTAATTGTCCCAAACCTAAAAGACAGACTTAATCATGGTGATACAGTGTTATGAAATATCTCTTACATTCTAAGAGAATGGAACTTTTGCTGGACCTCACAGCCAGAGTTAATACTACCCCTTGAGAGTAGTTTTAACACTTAAGACTACTATCCTACTGTCTATTCAGCCTGTTTGCACATAACCTGCCTTTAAGACAGTGGTTCCCAACCTTCCTAATGCTGAGACCCTTTAATACAGTTCCTCATCTTGTGGTGACCCCCAACTATAAAATTAATTTCATTGCTACTTCATAACTGTCATTTTGTTACTGTTATGAATCATAATGTAAACATCTGATATGCAGGATATCTGATATGCAACCCCTGTGAAAGGGTCATCCGATGCCCAAAATGTCACGACCCCCAGGTTTGGTAGCTGCTGCTTTAAGAGAACAATATAAGAACAAACCTTATTGCCTCGGATTTCCCATGAAATTAGTTTTTGTAGCCTAAGCTAAAGCAGAGCTATAATCTTAAACTATGTACTCTTGCATGTTCCCGACCCAAGAGTAACGTGTGTATATGTATATCATGGCAATAAATGCCAGCAATTACGTTAAAAGCAACCTTGGAAAACAAACATCTAACGTAAAAGTTGGAAGCTCCATGGATGTGGGTTGATAAGTCTACAATGCCATTTGCTATCTGGGTCAGTGATGTCAGTTGGAGTCCAAGTTTCATTCCTTGTAAAACTCTTAAAGATTTTTGGAAAGTATCCCTCATTCCTTAGCCCATGTGGTGCTTTCTGTGCTGTTCAATAAATATGGAGTAAATGCCCCTTGTGAGGGAGAGACAAGGACACATTCTAGGTACTCTAAGGTTATTATGAATGTGTTTAAACAGATGTGCTTAATCCATGCAAATTGGATGTCCATGCTGTGCCCTGTAGGGTCTTGGGAATTACAAGACAAATGGATTTTACCTCACACAACTGCTGAGGGAAGCCAGTGAGTGCATTCTGGTGAAGTTCCAGCTTGGTGAGATGCTCCAGATGGCCACCGAGGCACTTCTGGCTCAGGGCATCAATATCTTTCAGTTCATTGGCAGAAAGGTCTAAGGATGTGATGTACTCTCTCTCGGAAGCCAGGGAAGAAGAACTATCTGAATGCCTCATATGGGACTGAAGCTTCGATGACCCTTTTTTTTCCAAATGACAAAGGATGGACATGTAAGCACACAAGTGAATTCACCTGGTGAAAGTGGACTGAGCACCGGAAACCAAACTGTGGCGTGTACATTCTATTGACAAAGATGGAGAGGAACTAAAAGTATTTAACCAGGGAGGGTGAAAACAAAAGACCTGAAGAAGAAAATGAAGAATGAGACCGGAGGAAATATAATTTGGATTTCAGAAACCTCATAAAACATATGAGCTGATACTAGTTATAAAAAGTAAATCTTTAGATTGACAGAACTCTAATTTTTCTGTAGTCTCTGTGATCATTAGGTAAATACATATGAACGTTGTGTAAGTTCAAATAGGAAGCAAGAAAATTTACATAACCAAAGCAAATTAAACAAAACAACGGATTCCACCCCAGGTATCCACTTAGCTGAAATTATTTCCCGATACTTACTGAGAGACTCATCTGAAGACAGTATTTTTCTTTTTCTTCTCAGTAAATCTTCATGATCAAAAATGGGACCCTATGAAACAAATAATGACAAATAAAATTGCTATCATTTTTGTTGATTTTGAGAACAGAACATTTCTATATAGAAGCAACCAGGAAACGTAAGCAGAATGAATGGGATTCACAATTGCTGGGAAAAGAAACAGACAAGAACAGAGAACTCAAAGATGAAGGTAAAAGAAAATTGTTACGGCTCGAGTGATCCAAGCATTGACTGTTAAATATGTTTTCCCTCTGTTAAGGGTCATACCCTACAATCCAGATTGGGCTAGAGCCTGGGACCCTCCAGCCTTGGTTTTCTGAGCGCTGGAACTTGAAGTGTTAGCACACAGACCCTGCCCTTAGTTTTAAGTATAAGAAAACCGAAAGGCAGAAGTTGAGGCAAAAGCTTAACATACTCTATCCCATCAGCCAACTGAAGTACCGTGTGTAACTACTTATGGTAACTACAACTGCCAAACACAAACACCATGACCTAACTTACCATATTTGGCTATAATCTCTCATTGTACTTATCTTCATATTTAACTAAACAAAAGTAACTTGGTTTTTGTTCAGTTTTATTTTCAATTGGCACATTATTAACAAATATATGCAGGGCCGGGCGGTGGAGACACACACCTTTAATCCCAGCACTTGGCGGCAGAGCCAGGTGGATCTCTGTGAGTTCGAGGCCAGCCTGGTTTACAGAACAAGATCCAGGACAGGCACCAAAACTACAGAGAAACGCTGTCTCAAAAAACAACAACAACAAAAAAAAAAAAACAAATATATGCAGGATGATACATATGCATCATATGTATCACAATGTGATGATACATACATATTATACACTGACCAAATTACTTAGGTGGTTCTCAAAAGGCTGATTTTATAGAAATAAATAATAGACATGTTTATATCCATAGATATCTCAGCTGTCTTCAGACACTCTTCTTTTGCTATGTATTAATTTTGTGTGATATATGTGGGGTTGGGGGTTCACATGCCCTGGCATGTGTGTGGAGGTCAGAGACCAGCTCTGTGGGGTTGGCTCTCTCCTTCTACCTTTGTGAGTCCCAGGAGTTGCTGTCAACAGGAGGGTACAGCAAGTCCCTTTACCTGTTGAGCTTCTTCTTGCAGCAGGTGGTGACTAATCAGATATTTATAACAAAGCACTGAGAATGTGAGATTGTGGAGTGCCCAGCACTAAATGGGGTATCTCCATCACCTCTCCAAGATGCAGGGAACATTTTGGAAGAGAGTCAGAAAGAACAAAAGGAGTTGGTGTGAGGGCAAGTGTCTTTCAAAGGGACACCTTCTCCATCTGATGCAGCCATTGAACTTACAAACACACCGTACTGTGGCTGACCACACAGGACATGGCATGCACTAAAGTAGACCTGCCAACATTTCATTGTGGAAGGGCTCTTGAGGCTCCATCTATCCCTGGTAGATGGATAATTAACTGTGACTAGAGGAAGAAGTGTAACTTCCCTTAGTGATGTAGCCTCTGATAGGTGACCCATGCTCCAGTAAATAAGTTCCTACCCAGGTTCCTGTAAGTAGTCCTAATAAAATTCAGTCCCTCTCTCTCTCTCTCTCTCTCTCTCTCTCTCTTTCTCTCTCTCTCTTTCATACAAGACATGAAAGCAGTGGGGAGGGCTGTTAGGAAAAAGAGTTTTAGCAGGAGAGGGAGGGAGATGAGAAAAGGAAATGGGGGAGAAAATGACTAATATTGATTATATTCACATATAAAACTGTCAAGGAAGGAAATAAATAAGGAAATAAAATTATTTGTAAGGATGAAAAAGAGAAGGAAAGAGTAAAACAGGTTGCCGGAGTGTGGGGAAGGTAAAAGAAAGGCAAGCTGAGCCAACAGTCCAAGCTTAGGCTGGAGAAGGACACCTGTGTGCATGCACAGGAGCATGGCAGTGGTCAGAAACATCCTGCTGTATGTCTGTGAGGAGGTTCCCTGAGAGCATATACATGTAGAACCATAGTCACAATTATTGCTAAATTAACCTCTCAACTTTTCATTTTTATAAACCAAAATAAAATTCTAACCAGTCGATATCTGAAGGATTAAATCTGAAAAAAAATGGTATATTTAAAAATTCTTAAGAATGTTTCAAACAGCCGGGTGATGGTGGCACACACCCTTAATTCCAGCACTCAGGAGGCAGAGCCAGGCAGATCTCTGTGAGTTCAAGGCCAGCCTGGTCTACAAAGCAAAATCCAGGACAGGAACAAAGAAAAAAGAGAGAGAAAGAAGAACTTCAAATAATTTCCACTTCAAATTTTCCGATGAAGGGAGACTACTTACTCTTGTCACTGTCAGTGGTACAGTAAATTACCCGAGATGGACATGTTAATTTACTTTATTATAATAATCATTTTTATTATTTGCCTTCAATATACACAGTAAAGGGAAGTTAAAGACTACTTCCCCAATAAAAAGACATTTTTAATGTCCAATACTGTATTATGATTAAAATTCAAGCACAAGTTAGCATTAATCTTTCAAAGTTAACATAAAAATAGTGTAATTCTCAGTATCAACCATCTCATAGAAATGTGTGAGTCTTTCCATTTTTCTAAAGAAAACAGAAAACAAATACTAACAGTGTACATAAAATTAAATAATTCTCAATACAAATATATATATGCAAATCTAAGTTAAACATTAATATGTTTTCATGTGTATGCATTTGTGTATGAGATAACTACTTGCTAATCACACCTAGCTTTGCAGGAGTTCAGTTATCAAGAGAATGTCAGGACCAAACATTTAACATAAACGCCATGTAACTTACCAAGGAATTGGAATGCCTCTGTGAGTTTGGTGAGCAACGCTGCAAAACCGGATCTCTGGAAAATTCTCCTACACTAATCGAATTCGACTTCCTTTTCACGAGAAATGAGCTCTCACTGCCTGTTTTGAAGTTGAGAAAGAATAACAAAGTGAGGAAGAAGAGCTGAACATCATAACTCAGTCATCACAGAAGCTTAAATATTTTCATTAACAGAAACTTCACAGGCTCAGAGGTAAAGAGTGCTTTCCACACAGACATGAGGACCAGAACTTGGAAACCAGCAGCCACCAGACATGTGGTCCTGAGGACATGTGTGTCCCCAGCAGTGGGGGAGGGTAAACACAAAAGGATGTGATGGGGCTCAATGACTGCCAGCCTAGTGGAAAAACTAAGCTTGGAGCTCAGTGAGATAGCCTGCTTCCAAGACATAAGGGAAAGTGTAACAGAAGAGGAGGATACCTGATGTCCTCTGTCCTCCTTGGAAACACACCCATGCATACAACATATATACATGCACACACATACACACATGCACACACACAAGAAATTTCACAATTAATTCCCTTTGAATGTGAGAATAAAAACAGTAAACAATGTTGACTTTTCAGTTAAAACTCAACTACTGTTTTTTTTTTTCTTTCATGTATGTTGATTGTATACCTGTAGCAGACTCAACATTGAGTGTCGGATAAGGATAAGCACTCAATGTTGGAATTGTTCATGGTCCAGGAAGGATAAATCAGGAAAATGAATAGTCACACATATACATAACAGTAAACATGTGTACAGGAAGCAGAGGAAGGAAGCACAAAGGTATGGCCAACAATTTTTTCATTTCTCTATACTTTCTTATAGATTTTTAAATTTGGCTTTAAATATTGGGAACACACCCTAAATTATTTGACATTCAACAAATTTGAATATAGTTCATCTGGATTTCATATTTGGAGGTTAGCTGGCATCAGTTTTTTAAGTCATTTGTTTTTGTTTTTGTTTTTAGCAGTACTGGGGACTGATCCCAAAGTCTCATGCTTCATGCATTGTAGGCAAGCACACATCATTGAGCTATACCTATGATTAGTAATAGTTCTTTTATGAGAAAGAAATGAGGATGACATGAAATTATGAGTTTTCAAGAATAAAGTTAAGCAAAAAGTCATACTTGCAAGGACAAACATTAAGAAAATATTTGTGGGGAAAAAATCTAAGATTTTTCAATTCTACTGCTTTTTAGCTTGGAAAGAAAAAGAATGAACTTCAGGTGCTAAAAGTAAATTATGAATTCAACATATCAAAAAAATCAGTTTCATAGTGCACAATATAAATCTTGATATAAACATTAACTCTCTTTGAATATTTAAGTTTAACTCATTCTATGATACAAATTATTTTATTAATTACTTTAATAACTGACTCAAAGAATGGCTGAGTGAAGATGCCTGCTGCCAAGCCTGACGACCTGAGTTTAAAAACCAGAAGTCACATGGGGAAGAGAGAGAACTGACCACTCCTGCAAGTAGTCCTCTGACCTCCATACATGCACGGTGGCATGCTCACCCCATAAATTAATTAAATACGTCAACTAAATGTTGAAAAGAAGACACAAAGTTGGGGAGGTAGGGAGATGGAGGCAGATCTGGAAGGATTTGGGGGAGAAGTAAGATGAATATGCTCAAAATACAGCGGGTGAGAGTCTCAAAGAACTGATACAATATTATATTAAAATATGTTAATAAAGGGGAACATACATTTTAACTACCCACATACAAGGTAATGGACATTCCATGTCATCATTGCCTCACATTATGTGTTTGAGAAGGATCTAGCAAAATACTCTTTACATAAGCAGCAAAGTGCTTTGATGATGATTTTTGTGTTACCTTTCCAGGATTTCTCCTTGTTTAAAGATACCTAATGGGCTGGAGATGTGGCTTCATGGAATGAGCATGCTCAGTAAGCATGAGGTCTTTTGGTTCAAATCTTGGCCACAAAAAGAAATAATTGAAATGAATTATACTTTGACGCTTTTCACTCAAAGCTTTAGACAGACCATATTAATTTTAAAAAGCCCGTTAGATACACTAGAAAGAAAGAAGTCAAATTATTCTTATTTGCAGATGACAAAATCCTATATGAAAAGAACCCCACATGCTCCACCAGAAAACTCTTACAACAGATAAACACCTTTCTCTAAAATATCATGACATAAAGTCAGCAGCTTTTCAGAGGACCACAGACTTGACAGGAAAGAAACCCACAAAAGTGTCTCCATCACAGTAGCTTCAAGAAAATGAAATACTTAAGAAAATCCCACTGAGAAGGTGAAAGAGTTTTACAAGGAAGATTTTAAAACGCTGGGTCAAGAGGTTGAAAGACAATCCTTTAAGATGGAAGGCCTCCTGTGCTCCTAGATAGGCAGGAGTAATATTAGAAAAATGAAAATATTGCGTATAACAATTTACAAACAAATAAAGAAAACTCATTTTTGAAAACTCACAATGGAGTTTTATTCAACCATGAAGAAGAAAGAAATTATATTGTTTACATTAATATCAGAGAGGATCATAAGCAAGGGGGTATTTGTGGGAGTAAGTGGGCCAGTCAGAGGGGGTGGGGACACTGAAGGGTATGGGGGTTAAATATGGGCCAAGTTATAGGTGTATTAAAATGTTATCATGAAGTCTGTCACTTTGTTCATGAAAAAAAACTACAAAAATGATTAAAAATTTAACAAGTCCCTTAAAGAATTTTTGACCAAATTGAATTGTATTAAATATGTTATCTATAACCACTATCATCATATATTTCACTTTCCAATTTTAAAAGTTATATCAAGTGAATTATTAAAAGAGTAATTTTTTCAAACCACTATAAAATTAAGAACTATTGGCTAATCATGGTCCAGATAATTTACCTAAATTTTCTTGATTTTCTACCTGTAATCCTAAAAGGCTGGCATCATTAACTTTAAAAAGGTTAGGAAAATGACACAACCATAAAAACCTAGTGGATGTCAGGGTATGGACCACACCTCCAGCGTGGGCGTTATCTCACTGTAAGAGTCCATGTGACCGAGTTCTCCAGTTTACCCAGGGAAGCATGGGACACGGTTTCCTGAGTCACCGCTGTAACTGTGGCCCATTTTGTCCATTTTTCCCAAATGAGTTAAAGCAGGTTTTAGTGTGAGTTCTCAGTGTTCAATGCCCCTGTGTAGATGTGAGCCATAGTGAACCTTCACTTAAAACAGATACCTTCACTATCCAAATCATCACTGTGACCAAACACACTGTCCATGGAAGAGTCGGGAATGAAGGTCCATTCACCAAATTTCGCCAGGGCGTCTTCAGAAAAGTGGCCATCACTGCCTGAGGTCGCTCCTTCTTGGAGAGTGTTTTTCATTTGATATCGGAGCACTTTTCTCGCTAGGATAGATCCTGTGTCTAAAAATAAATGAACCAATTACTTAGAACTTATAATTCAATAATTATAAAACATAAACGTGCCTTATCCAAGCTCCTTAGACACATCTCATGCTTTTAAAGATTGTTTTTCCTTCCAGAATCATTTTACTGCTGCAATAATGGTATATATTGTGCAGGGGACATGGCACTCTTCTCTGTACCATTCCAATTTTAACCTATGTGCTGCTGCTATACGAAGCTTGGGTATAAAGGGTCACTCTCAATCATCATTCAGGGAAGGACCGTGAAGCCAGAGACAGACCTGTGCAATGCTACTTGCAAACTCACTAAGCTCTCTAAGGACCATTAAGCTCACCTGGAAAGTGCAGATGGCAGCTCCACCATAGGGTTATAGGAAAAATTAAATAACATGATGCCTATGAAAGCTTACCAAAACACAGAAGATGCTAAAAAATAAATAAATAAAATTTGTTCAGTGGCTCACATGATGGAATTTTAAAATTACCACTTGTGCTGGCTAATTTTATGCCAACTTGACAGGAGTTAAGAGTCATCTGAGAGGAGGGAACCTCAACTGAGAAAATGCCCCATAAGATTGGGCTATAGACAAGTCATAGAGCATTTTCTTAATTAGTGATTTATATGGGAGGGCCCAGCCTATTGTGAGTGGTGCTATCCCTGGGTTGGTGATCCCGGGTTCTATAAGAAAGCAGACTGAGCAAGCCGTGAAGAGCAAGTCAGTCAGTAAGCAGCACTCCTCCATGGCCTCTGTATCAGCTCTTGCCTCTGGGTTCCTGCCCTGACAGGCTTCAATGAAAACAAACCCTTTTCTTCCCTAGTTGCTTTTGATGAATTTCATCACAGCAATACTAACACTAATGCTCCTCTCTGTTTTTCATTATATCTTATATTTATCCTATACGAAGAGGAAATGTGCTAGCAGTCACCACTGATCTACAGAAACTCTTCATTTCTTCAAATATTACTTTCATGGCTCACATAATAAATATAATACATGATACAGCCAGTAATAACCTGAGAAATATTTTAAAGTTATGAATCCAAAGTTTTCCTTTAGACAAACTACCAATGAAATCATGATTTTTATCTTCCAGTCAAATGACATTAACCTTTTTTTAAATTACATCAAAACTTGCCAATGTCAGATGTTCACACAGAACTAAATAAATACTAAATCTCCATCCAGGGTCATAATCCCACTCCATCAGAAACCAGGAAACAAAGATGGGCAAGGTGGTCTGCATCTATAATCCAAGAGCTCAGAGGGCAAAGGCAGGTTTGCTACAAGTTCAAGTCTAACCTGCTCTACTTAGAGTTCTCTGTTAGCCAGGGCTACATAGAGAGGCCCTGAAAAGAAGGGATGTAGAGATGGGGGGGCAGGGAGAAGAAGAGAAACAAGGAAAGGAGGGGAGGAGAAGGGAAGGGAGGGGTGGGGAGTAGAAAGGAGAGGAAAGGCATCATGTGTAGAACTATTTTCTGATACAGTGTTTTATTTTCACATATGTGTGATTAGCAC
The DNA here is from genome assembly GCA_902168425.1 of Peromyscus attwateri. NCBI lineage: Eukaryota > Metazoa > Chordata > Mammalia > Rodentia > Cricetidae > Peromyscus > Peromyscus attwateri. The sequence continues at coordinate 9,393 of CABHPP010088435.1, read as the reverse complement.
AACTCACTAGAATTTTCAGCAATCAAAACACTGTTATACTGCACAGTTTTTAATACTTTCTTGACCAGGTTTATACTATTCTGCTCAGGCTGGCCACACAATCCCCCTGCCTGAGCCTCTCGGGTGCATTTTCATCAACACATAAATTTGATGCATGCTTCTCATATGTGACTACAAAGGATTCCACTGGATGATATTTCCATGATTCTTCTGAGTGTTTCTGTTTTCCCCCTAATCTTTTATTATTAATAGATCCTTATGTATGAAGAATCTATATCCTGGATCTCAAATAACACATTGCAAATAAAAAAACATATGTTCCTTATACAAATAAAAGATATATATATTAGATTTAAAAATTCAAAAGTATATATATATATATATATATGAATTGAAAGCATCCACAGATAATACAGAATGTCCTCAGAAAAAACAATTTTAATGACTATTGATATGTGAAATGCTTGCTATGACATGTACTTTCAATATCATTTGCTACCAACTCATCATTGCAAACTCATAAATATCCAGTGATCATATATTATATCCAGAGCAGTAACATAGATAATAAGATTCCAGCATTGGACAAAACTAACATTGACTTCATCATGCTTATAATCTACTAAAAAGATTGTAAAAAGAATACATATAATTATCAACCATGATGAGTGAATACATGTACAGTAGATCAGTGGGATAGCGTTTGCCTTCCATGAACTAAGTCCTGCATTCAAGACAAATACTACTAATTATACTTAAAAAATGAGAGTTACACAAAACATTCTAGTGATACTTACTTGTTTGTTTCCTTAAATTAGATGACTTATCAGGAAATAGAGGACCAAGCCAAGAAGGATCAATTTTTCTTATGCAAAATCCTCCAAGGCAAATGCTGTTGTTGGCCAGGTCCAGGGCAAGCCTCCTCAGGAGCAAGCTGATGACCTGGCTGTCGCCCTTTTGGATGCTTACTGTCAGCGCTTTCCGTACATCTTGTTCACGGCATCCACCATTAAGCAACAGTTCTACCAATTTTGGACTGCTCTCTTTCTCGCATACCTAGTTTTAAAAAAAAATGAAGAGGAAGTGCACACAAAACTTGCATTTCTTCTCTTTGGCCAGACAGAAAAATGGACCTTGCTATGGTCATTCTTCATACTTCAAATTTAGGTTGAAGTGATATGAAATAAGGCAAAACGTATTCTTGCTGTAGACATGGGGAAATAAAATGAAATTGTTGCCACAGATATAAATCAATAATCTGGCAGCTGCCAGGCAGTGGTTTGAAAAGACCTCATCATCTTTCCCATTCCATCATGGTCTGCATAATGTTGCTCACGATGTCTGACCAGGTAGTTTCTTGGCCATTATTAGCCTTTCATATTTTTCTCTGCCATCATTAAATTCTCAAAAAGAATAGCGCTGTTAATTTCATCTTTTGTCAGAGTAGTTTTTGGTTATGCAACCTCTTTGTAAATGAATAAATACATTTTGTATTAGCATAAAATAAAGTACATTTGGTAAATATATTCACAGTGTCAAATATCTGTTATTCAGGAAATCTGTCCATAATGCCAATTATTTACTAGTTAAATGAAACATCTGAGAACTAGGACAAATTCTCCCAATGGAATACAGAATCCATGGGTATACAGACAGATTTTTTAAATTTTTTTATTTACTTATTTTGTTTACTATTGTTGTTGCTATATGTTGTTAGTACGGTGGCTTTATCAAGGCAGGCCTTTTCCACCAAGTTATAGCCCCAGACCCTAAGGTCTCGTTTCAAAAAGAGGAGATAAAAATAAGTGCATAAAGTCCAAAAGAATGTGAGATGTGGAATAAAACAATGGATTTTGCAGAGAAAAGCCAGATCTGTTGAACAAAGAGTAGGAAGCACTCTATGGGGAATACTGAGAGTAGTGCCCGGGTGCTTTTCATCATGCTATTTTCCTAGCAAGAACTAGGAAATTGAGCTTCTTTTTAGATCTTTGACATATCCAAATAATGTTTACAGAAATGATCTGCATCCCAAAGCCACACAATAGGGGGCATATAGAACTATTGGCAGTGATACTCATAACGGAAGATCTATTTTCCATATGGCTTACTTAAAAGAATTTTCACTAAATGTAAATAATTTAATTGCTTGGTTTTAATGCATAAATACAAAGATATATGCAAATGAGTTTGAAGTTCTGTTTCTTTTTTTTTAAGATTTATTTATTTATTATGTATACAATGTTCTGCCTACATGTATGCTTGCAGGTCAGAAGAGGGCACCAGATCTCATTATGGATGGTTGTGAGCCACCATGTGGTTGCTGGGAATTGAACTCAGGACCTCTGGAAGAGCAGCCAGTGCTCTTAACCACTGAGTCATATCTCCAGTCCCAAAGTTCTGTTTCTTTTCATACAGATTACTACATGCACCAACATAAACTTCCAGATGACAAATATACTTAATTCTAAAGTGGGAAATTAAATACAGTAAGGCTTAAAATTGAGTTATTGGAAAACTGGTAATAAGTTACTCCAGGGCCCCCAAGATGCTTCAGTGGTAAAGGCACATGCTGCCAAGCCTGAGGACTTTGGTTTCATCCCACAACCTGTGATATGGAAGGAAGGAGAAAACCAACTCCTCATGCTGTCCTCTGACTTCTACTCACAGACCATAGTACAGGTGGACAGACAGACAGACAGACACACACACACACACACACACACACCACACACACACACACACACACACACACACACACACACATACACACATACACACAATAAATATTACTTTTAAATACAGCACCAACTATTTAATAATATACATTAAGTGGCACTATAATCATTTTGTTAAAAATAATAGACTTCTAGAACTAGACAATACTCTCTGGGTACTATTGTAAGTTTCAAATTGTATTTAACTAAGAAAAAATCAAGAAAATGGCTGATGCACTTTCTTGAACATGTACTGCACTCATACCTATTGAGTAAATGCTTATCCCATGTTGAAACATTCCCTCCTGGAGGGAGAAAGGAGGCTCATGGGACTCAAGAAGCTTCCCAGACTTGGAAGACCCAGGGAACTCAGAAACTCAGGATGTTACAGGTTGCAAAGGGCCCCTCCCTGTGCAAGGTTGTCCCCAACAGTGGACAATTTCTGGGACAAAAAGACTCTCTACTGGAGCTTCCTTTATGTTGGGCAAAGAGCTCCAGGGATGCAATTTTCGTGAGTCATCGCCCATGCTGGGGTGAGCATTCCCATAATGCAGCTGTCTTGGAGTCACTTATCCTTCTATAAATAACTCCAGTAAACTCATTGGTTTAGCAGCTAGACTCAGATGGAAATGTTCCTTGGTCAGCTGGCATGGACCACATGCCGACCATTGCTGGGTGACAAAGTTCCCGCATTTCAACATTGCAGACCACACTTCTCCAGCATCTCTTTACTTTCATTTTTAATGATTCTCAATATGAATGCTTTTCCCTTTGGGAAATTCTGTGGGGGCTTTGGTAAAGTATAAAAATGTGTATAATGTTAGCCTCTCAAAACAAAATAATTCTTTGGGAAAAAAAATCCCTGCTACCATGGAACCAGGAATTCCGTTGTACCCTCCTAATTACACCAAGAACAGGAAAGCTAGAAATTTAGTAGATACACCTGATCCCAAGGATGAAAAGCCTACAATTCAGATCCAGAGCCCGAGGCCATTAAGGGCAAAAGATCAGTTAATAAATACAGAGAAATCAGAATGGTACAATATAATGGAACATTAATGTGTGGAACAGGTCCATATGGTAAGACTAAGAAATTGTAGTATAGTGTCGCTCCTCAGAAGTCTTTTTCCCCAGGTCAGGCATTTGGATAAGGGTCTCTATTTCCTTGGGAGCTAGAGGAAAGTACCTGCTTGATAAGGCAGTCATTTTTATCTTTAGCCAGGGGAACTTGTGACCCTTCTGTTAACATATGACTGGTGCCTATTGTCAAGGTCAATGCTAGATTCCACAACCTCTGATCTCAAGCCACATCCCAGCTCACATGCCCCTTGTCTCCTGTTTAATCCTGTGTGTAACTAGACAGTATAAAAGGTGTAGTCTTTTTTCAGTCAAAGGCTTCTGGCAGCCATCTTGATTTATTCTCATATTGTATCCATCTCCTCCTTCTTCCTCCCCTGCAGTCAAGGCTTCCATTCCGTAAGTCATGACTGATCAGGATGTTCTATGACACCACCTGTCCTGGCTGTAGCTCTTCCTCCAAGGTGAACTCATTCTGTTATATCAGATGTCTGTCATCTTCAATGAGCCTACTTCTGCTTTTTGACATTCTAAAACCTTCCTTTTGATCTTCTATTCTCTTATATATTACAACTATTTAAAGAATTTACTGCTTATGAACTAGCCAATCAAACTGTTTCTCTTTTAAATTCCCTTGCCCTGGCTAGCTGCTTGTTTCCACTCAAGGCTAGGACTATATACAACCAGCACTAGCCCATGAATGTACACTGAGAAAGATCTACTTACAGGACAGTACACAATATCAACCTTCCTGTTGGTCTTCTAATCGGTGGCTATTGGCCAGGGGGTTGGGGAAAGGGATGTCACCTCAAACAGTAACTTAAAGAGCGGTCCCTTTGCCAACTGAACACAAACAAAAACATATTGAAAATTAAATGGGCTCTCAACCATAGTAAAAAATATGTCCTCTAATCTCTGCCAATCTATTTTTTTAGGAGTCTCCAAAGATAATCATTCATTGTGACTAACCTTAATGACATCCATGATAACCCTGTTAAAGCTGTATTTGCTCCCTAATGCCTTCCTTTTGATTTAAACAAATCAAGAAAAGCCCAGTAAAGTATCAAAAAAAAATGTCCTTCATAGAGAAGATACAACAAAAACTTGAGTCATCTAGACACTCCTGAGTCTGATGGTGATTGCTCTGTTTTTAGTTCCTCTACTGACCCATAGCACCCCTGCTCCTTCTCATATTTTTCCAGAATTCAACAGCTCTAACTCCAAATGGTTCTACAAGTGGACAGTGCCCTCCAGATATGTGGATTCAAATACCACCTTCTGACCAAACCTAACCTGAGTATTCTCCATGGTGTGGGGGTCTGTAACCTCCCAATCCATTGACACCCTGTTGCAGCAGGAAGACAGAATGATTTTGATGCTCACTAATGAGAGGGCCAGGTAAATACCATGACAGGCCCTAGTAACTTAATTAAGAACTAGGCTTCAGTTCCCGCATATACTAGGCCTGGGCCAAACCCCTCCACCCACACAGGTAATAACCAAATAAGGACAAAGCCTGGGACTTGTCCAGATTTTCCCAAGAATGGAAAAAAAAATGGAAAAAGCTATAGCCTTAGGCCACCCCTCTAGCCCTAACCAATTAGAAACATACTTATATGATTGCCACTTGCGTAAGCCAATCCTAGGTAGAATGATCATACTACTTTTAGAATTCCTTCAGCTGTGCTTAAAAGAAACTTACATGTCCCTCTTGGAGTTGTCAACATTTTGTACAGGTGAGCAACCCCACATGCATGTGGTATAACAAACGTTCTTGCTGATTGCATCGTGACTGGCGGTCTTTTGGGGACTTCTCGCAGACCCTAACAATTAGTCTACTAGGTCTCCCATCTCATATTTTATAAAATCATTCATTTAATTCTTTATATAAATGAAAATACTAGAGAGTTTAGAATCCAGACCTGAATACTGCTGCAAAGATGCTGACAGATGCATCCAACTCACTCTCTTTAATGTTTCTGCAAAGAGCTGTCAGCTGAGATACCAGTCACTACTTCCTGCCCCATCCCCAGCTGCAAGTGATCTTGGGGGATACTAGGATAGGCAGGAAGTGGGAAGGTTTACCAAAAGGGGAACTCAATGATAAGCAATGTCATCTATGACAGGGTAGGACTCTACAGATAGAGCAGTTTGGGGACCATCAACAGTCTTTAAGTAGCCCTTCACATAGCCTCGGTAAATAAGCCCACTAACCTCATTGGCTTGCCAAGTTGGACTTTGATGGAATTGTAATTTGATCTGTCTTTGATGCCCTATCTGGGGAAAGTAGATATTTATCATATCTTCCCATGAAAAGTTAACACAACAGCAAAGACACAGAGAGCAAATGGTTCAAGTAATAGATGTATGTGTTGTGTGGAGGACAGTTGGAGAACAAGATCTGTGAATATGCAAAGCAAGAGGCATATTTAGAGTTAATAATACCCCAACAAGAAGGCAAACAACTAAATGAGGCATTAGACTGAAAACACCCACAGCATTGGGTTAGCTTTAACATTTCCCCTGAGGACACATTAACCTACCCAGGAGAGAGGTGAAAAGATCCTCATCATCAGTGATCAGTAGAATAATTCAGTCAGAAGCACAGTGGGAAGTCATCTTGCCTGGTAAGAATGGTTATCAAAAGGACACAAGCTAAATATGCTATCAAGTATATGGAAAAAGAGGAACACTTATAAACTATTTGTGAGAATGTAAGTTAGTACAACCCTTGTGGAAAACAGTATGGAAATGCCAAAAAATAAAAAAATAAAACCTAAATGTAGGATCCAGATATGGTGGCAAGTGCTTTTAAACCAGCACTAGGAGGTAGAAGCAGGCAGATCTCTGTATCTGAGCTCACCTGGGTCTTTATAGTAAATTCTAGGCCAGCCAGGCCTACATAGTAAGACACTTTCACAAAACAACAACAAATAAAAAACAACCCTAAAACCTAAAATTAGAACTACCATATGATTCAGTAAACTCATTACTGAATATATGTCCAAAGGAGATGAAATGTTGAAAAAAAAATTGTATTCCTGTGTTCATCAATATCCATTATAATCAAGATATGAAGTTCATCCAGGGACCCATTAAGGAGTGAGTGGATGAAAAGAATGATGTATGTACAAAATGGAACGCTATAGTGGTATTCTATTTGTACTGAAATGTGATTTTATTTGTATGTTAATAAATAAAGTTGCTTAGGGGTCAGAGCTATTAGCAAGCCATAGCGAATGCCAGGGCGGTGGTGGTGCACGCCTTTAATCCCAGCACTTGGTAAGCAGAGCTAGGTAGATCTCTGTGTGTTCAAGGATACAGCTAGCATTGGAGACACACGCCCTTGATCTCAATACCAACCATAGAAAACTTGGGAGGTCTGGACAGAGAGGCAGTGACGAGACAGCCACGTAGTTAGTTTATAACCAATGAGAAGGAAGAAACAGGACTCTTTATAAATCAACCGCACAGGAAGAAACTCCTTTTTCGGAGAGCTCTCTTGGCGGAAGAAGCTAGCTGGCGGAAAGCGGGTAAGCTTCTAGCTCTGACCTCTTGGGCTTTCACCTTTACATTGGCTCTGTGTTTCTTATTTAATAAGGCGGTTGGTTACATCTACATTTGGCGCCCAACGTGACAAGAATCCGCTTGACTCGCGGCGGGTCTGCGGCTGGTCCGGTTTCCCGCCTCGGCGGTCGGCTCCGGACGGCCTGGTCTCTGGCTGGGGACAAGGTCGGTTTGGCCTCAGGCCCCAAGCGGTTAGCTTAAAAGCCGGTGCTACAAACAACTCAGGCCTGCCTTGCCAACAGGGCCCCTGCTTGTAAAGCAAACGCACGTGGTTGGAGTTTAAGGAAGCCTAGCCCAGGCTTGACTCCGCTCAAGCGGGGACACGTGTTTGGATTTAAGCTTTTAGCCAGGGCTTCTCTCTCTCTCTCTCCCTTCCCCCCCTCTCCACTCAAGCCGCAACACGTGGCTGGATTTAAGCTTTTAGTAGCTACGCTTTCTTGCTTGCTCTCTTGCTTTCTCTCTCTCTCTCTCTCTCTCTCTCTCTCTCTCTCTCTCTCTCAATTCACCTTGGACACTAGGTGGCTGTTTTGAAATTCCCTCGGATTTCTACTGTTCTGTGCAGACTTGGTAAGTCAATTAACATATCAAATATTTTAAAGGAAACTATTTAACAGAAATTTTTTCCACATTTAAAAAAAAATGGGTTTTCTGTGTGCATTGGAAGATTGGGCTTTGTTTGCAATTTTAGGCAGTGTGACAATGGAACAACTGTATGGGATGATTACTATTGATCGGATTATGCAGTTGGTTACTATGTTTCTACTCATTTTACTATTTAAAAAGATAGTCAATTTAAGTGCCAGGATGACAGTTTTAGAAAAACTTGTTAAACCTGACAAAACTCAGACAGAAGAAATTAAGAGTGAAGTTGTGGAACAGAAGGTTACAGAAAGAAGGCCTGTTTTCACACAGTCACCCTTAATTTATCCGGTAACCTTACAGCAGTCGCCTGATCAAATGACTACACAAAATATTTGGGCTCCAATTGACATGATGGATTTAAAAAGGTTTAAGGAGGCAATAGTATCTTATGGCATGCATTCCCCATATGTAAAGCAAATGTTAAACTCTTGGTCTACATATAATAGGATTACACCACAAGACTGGCGAGACTTGGCACAAGCGGTTTTAGAGCCAAGTCAGAGGATCCAGTGGCACGTTTTTTTATCAAGATGAAGCTAAAAACATAGAAAAACAATGGAGGGATAAAGGAATACAGGTCTGCCAGGATCAGCTTACTGGAGAAGGCCAATATGCTTCAGAACACACACAATGTCTATATGATATCCAAACCTTAATTCTATGTCGAACGGCAGCCTTGAATGCATGGGACAGAGTTGAGGAACCAGGAAAAAAAGCTGAGTCATTTACAAAAGTTACACAAGGCCCAAAAGAATCTTTCACAGATTTTTTACAAAGACTGGCTTCAGCAGTAAAGAGAACGGTCCCCGATTCAGACGCTAGTCGGATAATAATTGAATCTTTGGCCTTTGAGAACGCGAATGCAGCATGCAAAAGTATAATCAGGCCGTTAAAGGCAAGATCTGCACCCTTGGAAGACTGGATCAGAGACACAGTTAATGTGGAGACTCATGACCAGCATGATACGTGGGTAGGAGAAGCAATTTCAAAAGGTTTGAGGAATGTTAGATGTTTTGGATGTGGAAAACAAGGACATTTGAAAAGGGACTGTAAACAGGTCATTCCTAGGAACAATGTTTCTTCAAGGAACAATGGTAACAGAATGCCCCTTCCTTCTGGAGTATGCAGAAGATGTGGTAAGGGAAAACATTGGACCAATGAATGTAGATCAACAAGGGACAGACAAGGTAATCCTTTGCCTCAGGCTTCGGGAAACTCCCAGAGGGGCCTCTTGGAGGCCCCCACAGCAAATCCAGTTCAAACCTTTCCTGCAGTCGTAGAGGAAATCCCTGCTCTGAGCGATTGAATAACCAAATGCCTATCGAAATAAATCATGTTGGTCAGGATGATGAAACAGAGAGAATAGAAAATTCAGGAAAAAGCATAAAGAAAA
>CABHPP010088433.1:0-10038 GCA_902168425.1 Peromyscus attwateri | reverse complement strand
CTATGTAGCCCTGGCTGTCCTGGAACTCACTATGTAGACCAGACTGGCCTCAAAGTTACAGAGATCTGCCTGTCTCTGCCTCCTAGGATTAAAAGGGTGTCCCAGCCTGAATTAGTTTATTTGTTCTAACAAGTTTATGTGTATGGGTGTGCGTACAGGTGTGTGTGCGTGCCTGAGCATATATCACTGTGTGTATATGGGTGTGTAGATAGGTGTGTATGACCTGTAGTTTTTCAGTCACAAGATTGTGTCATCAATAAACAGTACGTCTTTCATTTCTTCCTTTCTCATCTGACTGCCTTTTATTTCTTTCTCTACCTAATTCCCCTGGAAAGGACTTCCCATACTATTTTTTTTAAATATTTATTTTTAAATGTGTGTGGGCAGACGGGTGGGTGGGTGCCACCACATGCAAGTAGAGGTCAGAGGACAACTTGCTGAAGTTGGTTTTCTCCTTCTACGACATGGGTCCCCGGAGTTAAACTCACATTGTCCTGCTTTGTGGCAAGTTCTTTTACGTGCTGAACCATCTCATTGGCCTCCAGTGCACTACTACTTTTTTTTAAATAATAAAAAAGGATTTTAGTTTAACTAGGTGTGTGTTCACGTGCTTGGGTATACACTAGTGAGTGCAGCACCAACAGAGGCCAGCGGCTGGGGCTCCCTTCCAGGCTGGAGTCATGAGTGGTTGGGAGTCACCTGTTGTGGGTGCTCGAAACTGAATTTGGGTCCTCTGGAAGAGCGGTAAACTCTCTTAGCCATTGAACCATCACTCCAATAATTTTTCTGCATATAATAGGGTGATCTGAAATAAGCTGGGCGTGAAAAGACAAACACCACATGTTTTTTTTTCCTTTTTAAAATTCTCTTATTTTTGAGATGATAATATAATCGTCACTTCCCCTTCCTTTTTCTCCCTCCAGACTCTCCCACGAATCTTCCTTGCTCTCTTTCGAATTCATAGCCTCCTTTTCATTAATTGTTGCTACACACACACACACACACACACACACACACACACACACACACACTCCTATGTACATAAGTACAACCTGCTCGGTCTGTGTGAAGTTATTTGTATGTGTATTTCTAGGGCTGACTCGTTGGTACTGGATAGCTAGTTGGGGTGCTCTTCCCTGGGGGAGACCATTTCTCCCGCTTTCGGCATTCCTTAGTCAACTGTAGTTCTTTCTGTAGGGTGGAGGCCTCCTGGGCTTCCTCCTACCACTTGGGCCTGTCTTTTTATGTACGCCGTCCTTGTTCATCTCACGATTAGGCAGTTGTGTTGGTAAGGTGGATGTAGCTTCTGGCTTTCCTAGCTTCCACAGTCTCACGCAAATTCCTTGGTCCTCTGGCTCTTACAATCTTTCCTCTTCTGCAATGCTCCCTGTGAAACCCCTGGTATATTCCTTCCCATGGTAATCAGGGGCCCTATTATCCATCCAGTTGCTCACATCGGAAGCCTTAGGCTCATCCCAATTATTCCTCCTCATTTCTCCCTTCACTGGACCTATCAGCAAATCCTGCTGATTCTGTGTGCAACACTACAAAATCATCCCAGTCTTCTGTCATCACTGGGACCTTGGCAGGCCAGGTTGCTATACTGGTTTCTACCTTCTCTGTTGGCTTTTATTTCTCTTTTCCTAATTCTTTCACCGTATGCCTAAAATGGACAACATTTTCTCACTCCTCTCTAATAAAATATTTCAATGGTTGTCTATTTGAGTTTGGAAAAGGTCCTGTCTCCTGACCATGGTTACATGATCTTGTCTCTGCAGAGGTCATACTGCTTTCAAATTTGCTTGGTATATTTTAATCATGGCATTCCAGCCCCTGGAACAAGCAAGAATACTTTTTTTTTTTTGACTCAAGCAAGCCCAGGTAGCCTTTTTCACACATGCTGTCTTATTAGTGAAAATAAATCTTTACCTAATCTTCCCAGGGCTCCTTACTGTCTTTTATGTCTTCTCTCAAATATTCCTTCACAGAGGAAGACTTCTCTACTCTGTCTACAATAGAGTCTCTTGTTTCTGTATATGCCAGCTACTTCCTCCCTCCCTTCCTCCCTTCCTCCCTCCCTCCCTCCCTTCCCTCCCTTCCTTCCCTCCCTTCCCTCCCTCCCTCCCTCTCTCCCTCCCTCCATCTATCTATCCCTCCCTCTCTCCCTTCCTTCCTCCCTCCCTCCCTCCCTCCCTCCCTCTCCTTCCTTCCTTATTGCTTTATTATCTTTTCTCCTCCCTTCTGCTACAGGGTCTTGTTCCATCAATATCTGGCTACCTTCAAATTTGCAATCTTTCTGCCTCTGTGTCCCAAGTGATAGGATTACAGAGACTCACCAAGACTGCCTGTGCACCTTGTTTTAGGATAGTACTTGTAACAAGTGGTAGTAGTTTGCTAGTATTTATAACAAGTGCTGTGGCTTGCTTTGGGGAAGGGCTCCTATCTCTTTACAAGAAGGAGTAAATATGACATGTTTTTCATTGTATTCCTAACATCTAGCATGACGCTTGCTACCACTAAGGGAGAACTCAGTATTTAGAAAATAATTGGATCCTTTCAAGATTATTGGCAAGACATGGATTGAGAATATAGGACAAGAATTCCTGTAAACCCCTGACTTGAGAGGAGGCTTCCTAGGATGGACTTGTACATGTCTTAGGAAAAGTAAAACTGAAGAGGGCTTTATGATGGGTTGGGTCATCCAAGGAGGCAGAGGAAATGGAATCTAGGACACTTTTGCAGGCGTTAGCCTTGTGAGGATGAACAGACAGCTCTTTTGTGGGAGATAATGTTGGCACTGTATGAACAGGGATGGGAATTGGGAAGGCTTTGAAGTTGGAAACTGGTGAGGAAAGCCAGAGGCCTGGGGGAGGGGAAAATGCTTGGGACAGTGAGGGTGTGGGAGGTCATCAGGTACAAGTCAGCAAGAGGCTTGTGGGTAGAAGAGCTCATCCAGGGCTTCAGAGAGGGAGTATGTAGTGACACCTAGTAGCCAATGGAGTCAACTGTCAGCTATATCAGTACGGAACTCTCAAATGTAATTCTTGATAATACCAAAACCAAAATTTTATTGTAAATTAAGTAACAATTGTTTTTCTGCCAAATACTTCAATTTTTTTTCAGTAATTTATTAATAATCCATTAAAAGAATGTTTTGTGGTTTGGTCATAGGAAAAATGTGACATTTCATGTTTTTTTTATGTTTCTATAATATATTTGAATTTTTCTGCTGTGTCTAGGTTCTCAGATAGTAGAATTTAATGGACTGCTTCTAACTCTGCAGAATGGGACACAACAAAGTGATTGCATTGTGTTTTTTTCTGGTTAACTTCTTTTTCTTCCAGGAGTGGTGATGACAAGGAGATAGAATGTTGTAGATTCTGAGAAACTGGCCCAAGTGACCCTGAATTTTTGTGAAGTATTGGCCCCCCTGTCTGTACTGTGATTCAGGCTTTTAAACTGATCACATCCAGAAAATCTGGGGGAACCTGCTCTCAACAACTTCTTCCTCTCTGAATTCAAAGACACTCAGGAATTTTCTTGGTTGGAAGCGCAGGGACCTGTTGCTGCCAGGCATGGGCAGGCCCAGGATGGATCTTGCAACAGGGTAATCAGTTTATTCCCTTTGTAACAGGGAAGGCCTTGGGAGAATTTCTTTAGTTTCTTTGTCAGTACTGTGTTCCTTTCACTTCTGTGGATGTAAAGGAAATGATGGTTTTCACATTGTGAACAGGAAGGTAGTGCCATACAAAATAATTAAGTCTTATAAAAGTAGAAGGGAGGAATTCCAGGGAAGAAGAAAGGGTAGATGGGTGGCAGAGGGAATAAGTAGAGTGCAAATATGATCAAATAACAGTATATGCTTGTATGAAAACATCCCAATGGAATATACTTTTTCATACAATATATTCCAATAAAGAAAGGAAATGAAACCTTGAAGTTTCTAAGGTGCACTTTACAATGAAAAGATAACTTTTCTCTAGGAATTCATAATAACTTGTCTGACTGATATAGCTACCAATGTTCTAAGACAAGGATTGATACATTCTCTAAAACTAACATTATATAAGCCTGCATTGGTATTCAATGACTTCCTGGTTCAAGTGAAGCTGTCCTCTACGTATCAGCAAGTTTATCTGGAACAGCACAACCATGCTATATGTGACAGGTAATCTCTGTTGTCAACTTGACCAGACTTAGAATCACCTAGGAGATTGTGTGCAGCACACCACTGGGTATATCCATGAGACTGCTTTGTAAAGGTCACCTGAGTGGGGGGAAGAGTCACCCTGAGTGTGGGTGGAATCATCCTGTGGGACCAAGAAAAACGAGATGGGAAAAGTTGAAAGTGGTGACTTTGTCTTTCTCTGCTTCCAGGTTCATGATGATATGAACTGCTGAGCTTCTGGGTTGGCCATGAGATGAGCAGTTATTCTCTGCCACATGCTTGAACTGCCACAATGTTCTCCTCAAGTCTACTGGGTCAAGTGACCATGGAATGAATGTGCTGAAACCGGGACCCCAACCTTTCCTCCTTTTAAGCTGTTCAGTCACAAACAAGTGAACTGTAACAAGTATCCTTGGCCACTGTGCTAGTGGCAGCCAGATCACCCTTTCCACGGAGACAAGACATAGAAGCCATCTTGATGCTTAGCATCCTAGGCTTATGCTAAACCATAAAACCCAGTAATAACTCATTTCATGTAGGTTCAGAGTCATAGAAATGGAAGCCCCTGCAGAACCCCACAGATACCAGCTCTCAGAGCATTTAGGGGGATCTTAGTGCAACAGCTTCTTTGGGAGAACCTGGACTAGCTGCATAATGGGTTGTCAGGGGCTGTGAGGAAGTTGCAATTGGACTTCAGAGCTGAATTGGGTGATGAGGCAGTTGATTTGCTTTCTGGAAAAGTCTTCATTTATCTCTAAGATCCCAGCAGTGTTCTGATTGTTTGGTATGGTAAGATGACTTATTCTATCATACCTCATCTTTTCCATATTAAAACCACCATCACACAGAATATTTCAGCAACTCTCAGTCATAAGGGCAGATGGCAACTATTAATTATAGTATACAATTAACATACTGATTTGGGATGCTTGAAGTTTTAAAAAGCATTGATTTTAGAAAAACTAAATCTAATGGTGGAATGCTTCTATGACAGAAACAATAAATAAGGCACTTCTTTTAAATGCCAGTCTCTTTAGAGCAAAAATCCAACATCAAATTAATAATATCGTTCCTCCTTTGCAGATACCCCGCCAACCCATGAGTTGTGTAATTCCTTGTGAGCCCTTTATGTGCATCCTAAAGAGGATGCAAGGCTTGAGCACAGTGTAATGGAGCTGGAATCAGATCCAACGCCTCTGTTCATCTTGAGTGAGTCATGAGGATGCTTCATAGTTGCATACAGGCTTGGTGGGTGGGGGTGACAGGGACTACTAGGTGGGTTCAGGATGATAGAGATAACTAAAGTATGGTTGGCTAATAGGTTCTGCTTGTACCAAGACATTTTGGGTAATTCCTGAATGAAAGAATTTCATTCTTTTCTAACACATACAATGTTAAAAGTGAATCAAATTTTTTAGAGTTTTGCTTTGCACAGCAAATATATTTTAAAGGAATGAGTTGAATTATAGTGCAGCATAATCAATGAAAAGTCTTCTTCTGAGAGAGTCCTGTTATTCTTTGTAGGTGAGATCATTTTCTGATATTATATTAATGTGTGGTAATACGCAGAGAAACCTTCCTTTTTTCTTCCCTAACTGGGGAACAAATCCAAGGTCTCGCTCATACAGGCAAATGCTCTGTCTCTGGGTCATCTCAGTTCTAGAGAAGGCACTGTAACAAAAACTTCTATGACAGCTAGTTGTCTACTTAGAAGTTTGATTATAGCACACTATCACAAAACTAAATTATACATATATAATATATATACTAAATATTTTATTGTTCCCTAAAACACATACAGGTATATTCATTTCCTGACATTCTTTGTAAAGAACTGGGATTCTACTTCATATTTTTATTTTCATAAATCTGACCTATAATGCATCCCTTTTTGATGTTTTTAAAAGTTATGTTTTAAAAAAGATTTGTTTATTTTATTTTAGGCATGTAAGTATTTTTACCTGCATGCATGCATGTATGTGTGTGTACCACATGTGTGCCTGGTGTTCACAGAGGCCAGAAGATACCAGATTTGCTTTAACTGGAGTTACAAATAGGTTGTGAGTAACTATTCAGGTGCTGGAAATTAAGCCTTGGCCCTCTGCAAGAACAACATGTGCTCTAAATCACTTATCCCCCACCAAGCTATGTTTATTTATCTATTATTTATCTATCTATCATCTATCTATCTATCTATCTATCTATCTATCTATCTATCTATCTACCTTTTATTTATCTGTGTAGCATTAACTCGAGTCTCATGGAGTGATGAGAATATAGAGTCCCTAGGTATGGAGGCTTCCCCCCTAAACAGAGTTGTGTGTTCACACTTGGTTTTATAGTAATAATATTTTAGTATTTTGCAGTTTTGAGCTTCTATAAAACATTCTATTCCACTTTCATAAACCATCCATCTGTCTGTATAATCAGTCTGCATTATCAGTGTGCTGGCTAGTTTTGTATCAACTTGAATGTTGCAAACTGTAGTCATCAGAGGGAGGGAGCCTCCATTGAGAAAACGCCTCTATAAGATTAAGCTGGAGGCTAACCTGTTTCTTAATTATCTATTTGTGGGGGAGGGTCTAGCCTATTGTAGGTTGGTGCCACCCCTGGCATGGTGGTCCTGGGTTCTATAAGAAAGCAGGCTGAGCAAGCCAGTAAACAGCACTCATCCATGGCCTCTGCATCAGTTCATGCCTCCAGGTTCTTGTCCTCTTTGAGTTCCCGTCCTGATTTCTTTTGATGAAAACCTGTGATATGATGTGAAAGTGTAAGCCAAATAAATCCTTTCCTCCCTAAGTTGCTTAGGTCATGGTGTTTCATCACAGACTATGACAATCAGCTTATTCAATAATATGAAATTAACCATGCCATGATAGTTCCAAATGCAAGAACACTGAGAGGTGATATTGACTCTTAACAGGTATTCAAACAATGGCAAGAACTGAGTTCTGTGGGCCTTAAGAATATGTTTAGTGTGTTGTAGACCTCTGTTAATATGCTCATGGGGGATGTGAGTGTTGGGCTCTCTGGTCAGTCAGTGAAGAGACGGTAAGTTATGAGATCACCTATTCAAATTCGTAAATGAATAGTTATATGAGTAGGCAAATATGTAGAATACTATTTTGTTTTCTTATATACAATTTTGAGCATTAATTTTTGCATATATACATGATGCAGATTAGGAGATATGGCCTTTTGGATCATTATATGGAACATAATTCCATTTTGACCTAGTTATGGAGTTTACAAAAGATATGCTAAGTGGAATAAAATCTCATAGAAAAATGTCTGTGATTCTTACTTGTTGACTTTTGAATAGTATATTTCTAACATTTAGAGATCATCAAACTTTAAATTTACTCTAAGAAACTGATGAACTGCTGGGTAAAGTGGCACATACCAGTGACTCTAGCCATTGTGAGGCTGAGGCAGGAGTATGACTGTGAGTTCAAGGCTAGAATGGGCTACACAGCAAGATCTTGTCTTGAAAAACAAAGAATAAGAAAAAGAAAAAGAAAATCAATCAAGCAAATAAACACAAAGTTAACAATTCTAACAAAAACTCTGGTATCTCTTTCCATGCTTTTTTAGGCTGAATGACACTTTCTGAGTCAAGAAGATTCTGCCTGTCCCCACACCTCACAATCTGACCTGGATGGTGGTAGATGCAATCTCTGGCTGTAGAGCAGCAGGTAGACTAGGGTCAGAGGGCACATGGATCACTTCCCCTATTGCCCGTCTTTGGCAGGCCTCAAATCCTTGGCGGTTTGGACCACCTCTTCAGCTACATTTACTCTAAGTGACTGAACAGATAAGAACAGTCCAGATAAGTTCTTGCTGTGTGATGTACACACCAAGTTGCAGTCGTACAACGGAGAACACGTATTTTGTGAAAGCCTGTGGTCTGAAAACTGTGGCTTAAAGTTATAATTATGTAAGGTAGAGTTGAAAGTACCTTATAATGTTTAGCAAATTCTTTTTCAGGGATATTATTCCAAAGCAAATGCAAATTCTGGTAGAAATTTTCTTGATTCAAAAAAAAAAAAGAATGGAATGTTAGAGGTCAGCTTGGTGGTACTTGTCTATAATTCTAGTACCTAGGGGATTGAGGTAAGTAGATCATGAGTTCTAGGCTAGCTTGGGCTACCTAGTAAGAACCTGTCTCAGGAAAGCAACAGACTAGTGAGGTGGCTCAGTGGGTAACAATGCTTTCAGTGTAAACCTGATGACTTGAGTCTGATCCACAGATGCTAAATTTGAAAGGCAGATACAGTGATCTGTGTCTGTAATACCAGGATCCCTGTGGAATGATGGAGATGGAGATAGGAGAATCACCTGGAAGCTCATCATAGCCAGCCAGCCTTGAGTACACAGTGGCAGAAACAAAACAGACCCAGTCTCAACAAGGTAGATGAAAAGAACCAACTCCTGAAAGTTGTCTTCTAACCACACATATGTGGCATGTGCATCCCTACACCTACAGACACATACCATGCACAGACAGGATAATAAATAAGGCAACAGTTACAAAAGCAACAAACAAAACAAAGTAACAACAACAACAACAACATAAACAAGAATGGAAGATGCTATGGTCAAATTTAGACACTATTAGACTAGAGTGTTTCTCTCTCAAGTTGATTAATTCCATTAGAAAAATAATTTTTCTTCTCTTTCTTTCAGGGAAGAAATCAATGAACATTCCTTGACATTATTATGAAAATGTAACTATCAATACTAGATTTTAGCTAATGCATTCATGTGAACAAGTTAAGAATAGAAGGTTGGCATTTCACAGCATGGTATAATTTCTCATAACAGGGTCTTTGAAGAAGAACAACTCCTTTGGCAATATCAATAACATCCTCCTTTATTTTCCCTTCAATCTCCTCTCCTTTCTTTCCTTCCTTTTTACCTCTTTTCCCATGAGCACCTGATTTCAGAGAGTGCTCCTAGAATCTGATAGTCATTTTGGGATTTGTGCTATTGACTCAGAAAGGTTTTCTCTGGTTTAAACATCAGAGTGTCCTGTGGTGGGTAGCATCATATAATTTGGATTCTTCTGTTAGCATTCAGACCCGCCCCTTGGGGACCCGGCCAATAAGCAGGCAATACCTTGGCCCGCCCAGCGTCCTGACAACCTCATCCTATGTAAAGTCCCCTTTATGAGGAAACCCTCCCCTTCCTCCCCCCAGGAGGTCTTGTCTGCACCCTCTCTCACTCTCCTTCACTCTCTCCCTCTCCTGATTCCCCTGCCCTCCCCCTCTACCGCCCTCTCCCTCTCCTCCCTCTCTTCTCTCCTCTCTCTTCCTATGAGGTCACTCTGCACCTCAGCACCTCATCTCTTCCTCTCTTCCCTTTCCCTTCCCTTAATAAAACCGTGAGTGCTGCCTGCATGGTGTCATGTCCCATGTGTCTCCCTCCCCCTCCCCCCCCTTGTGGCTGCCACCTGCTGTGACCACCACTTGCGGTGTTTGCCTGGAAATTCTCTTTCTCACCCACCATGGGGCCCCTCAGCTCCAACCCACCAAGGTCTCCTCCTGTCCTTTTACAAAATCTTCTATGGCAGGTTCCTTGGGATATTATCGTTCATAATGTTTTTTCAAGCTTGAGGTAAAACGTATAATAATAGTAATGACTGATATTTCCCTAGTGTTTGACAAACGGACTCTGTGTCCTAATCTCATTCCATGCACACAGTTGTTAATACATCTATTATATGTATAGGAAATGGATTTCTTAACAGCAATCTCCATGGACTAAGAGAGGGCTTAGAAGATAAGAGACACAGGCACATGAGGACCTGAGTTCAAACCCCCAGGACCCTTGTGAAAATCTGGGCGTGGCCGTATGTATATACCTGTAGC
>CABHPP010088431.1:3520-40904 GCA_902168425.1 Peromyscus attwateri | reverse complement strand
TGGCAGGCTTCTTACTAACTGTTCTTATAGCTTAAATTAATCCATTTCCATAAATCTATACCTTGCCACGTGGCTCATGGCTTACCGGCATCTTCACATGCTGCTTGTTGTAGCTGGCAGTGACTCCTGCCTTCCTGTTCTTTCTTTTCTCCTCTCTGTTAGTCCCGCCTATGCTTCCTGTCTAGCCACTGGCCAATCAGTGTTTTATTTATTGACCAATCAGAGCAACACATTTGCCATACAGAACATCCCACAGCACTATACCAAACCTTCTTTTCATGAACCAATTTATCTTCCTTTAAATCTAGCAACCTCTGTTTGCCTGATCATTAAAACAACAGAAAAGAGGAGTGGATGGGAAGAGGTGGGGGAGAGGGCCTGAGAGGGGAGGAGGGATGGGAAACCTCAGTTGGAATGTAATATATGGGAGAAGAATAAATTTAAAAAGGAAACAAGTTTCCTGTGGCATATGCTGCCAGCAAGGGCCATGAAGGTGCCCATGATCAAGTGCTGTGGCCGAGGGCTATACTGATGTCTGTGGTCTGAGCTGCAATCAGAGATCATGACTGCTGCTGGGGTTCACATTGGTGTTCCATGGCCCATACCCTGGAGGGCATGTTGATGTCTGTGTCCTGTGCTGCTACAGAGGCCCATGATAGTGTCTGTGGCCCATGCTGCAGCAGAGGGCCATTTTGATGTCCATGATCTATACTTCTACCAGAGACCATGTGGATGTCCATGTTCCATACTGGTTCCAGAAACTATATGGAAGTCCATGATCCATGCTCCCAATGACTGTAAAGGACAAGGAAGCTAATTTTACAGTGGCATTGATGACTGCACACTCACAATCGAGAAAGAAGGCCATGGAAGGATTCTGTGACAATCCCTACTCCCACTCCATCTCACCCGACCCCTCCCCTCAGTCAAAATAGTAACAGGAAGCCATCAAAGAGAACTCTTAAAAATTGTGATAAGGATGCTGAAGTGTAGCTCTCCACAACTGATGGCTTCTGGCAGGGATGTGGGTGGGGAAGGACTCGGTTTTCTTTAAGGAGCTGGCCACTAGGAGTTTGGCCATGATCCAGTGAGTATACAGGCAACACAAATTGGACTTGTGGGGTTTTTTGGTTTTTTTGTTTGTTGGTTTTTCTTTCTACTTTTTTTGTGGGGGAGGTCATGATGGTGGGGAGAAGCCCTGGGAGGACTGGGAAGTGAGTGTGATCAGGGTGCATTATGTGTAATTTCCAAATAATAAAAATATTATGTTAAAAAACAAAACAACAAACATGTTTCTATGGAGTATCAATAAATATTTAAATTCTATCCAACACATCTGAGGAAATGCTGACAAATACATTTATATAGGATGAGTCAATAAGTAGGTTTTTTCCCCTTTTTTAAACCATAAAAGGCAAGACTGGGTTCTTGTGATTTCAGAAATAATGAAGTAGCATGAGTAGAAGACAGCACCTACCCAAGTTCTTTAAGAATTAATGACTTTTAAAAGAAGAAATGTTAAATTGGAAATAGTAATTTTAACAGCACAGAAAAGAAATATAAAATAATAAATGGAAGATTATGTCACTTCTTACCAATGTAAGATGGTGAGGTTTGTTACTGATAATAAATGTAATGTATAATTCAAGAAATAAAGTTTATATGAGAGTACTGTGTTAATGAACCCTAATAAATTCCAAAACCTTGACATATATAAGCAAACCAATTTCAAGTTTCAAGTTCATATGTTAGTATGACTCACAGGTCCTTCCCACAGAAGACACCTTCAATTAAATTAATGTTTCACTTGCACGTTGAATCATCAGACCCTGCAAATAGTCTTCAGGCATCAGTACAAAAACTTCCCAGAAGAAATGGGGGAAAAATCCATGATAAAAAACATTATTTCCAAAAGGACACAAATAAATAATAATTTTAAGTTTTTTACCAAGTCACTAACAAACAACTAACACAGTATAGTACATAAGTGAATAAAGTTAAAGGTGTTTTGCATGAAATTCTAAGAGATGCAATTATTCTCTCAAAATCAACAACATACCTTTCGTTATTTTATTAACATAAAAAACTATGATATGACAGGTGAATCAAGAATGAACATAAGGAACTAGAAGTTATAAGAATTCATAAATTATCTCAATCAAATTATTTTCAGGAATCAAAAATGATCATGTTGAATTGGGCATGGTGGCACATATTTGTAATAATAACACTTGGGAGACTTGGATAGTAGATTGGTATATTTATGGCCAGCCTATGTTATATAGCAAGACTGACTAAAATATAACAGAGACAATTAAAAAAAAAGTCTGTACTCTCCACAAGAGCCATGAAATAACAAAAATCTCAGTACCAGCAAGAAACCTCCTTTTGAATGGTTGTTTAAGGTATTCCAAGTGACACCCAAAACAATATAGATTATCAATATAGCTCTTGGTTGCCTCTCAGGGGTTAAAGGTGGGACCCTATTGCTGAAGATTTCACACACTTAGGACACAGGACTCAGATGATTTGAGCTGGACTGACCTGAACACCTCTTTTGTGCAGTCTAGCTTCCAAGGTTTCAAAAAACACAATACAAGCTATCAAGGGAGGGAAATAATTATGCAGCTTCAACACCTGTGGCAAGATATGCGCCAAGGGGCAATTTAAGGAATACTCACATGTTGGGGGCAACCACCAGCTATCTAATTGAACTCACTCAACTGGAGGAAAATCATTCCTTGTACACAGCTGGATTTCCAGGGCTAGTGACATCATGGACCTTAGAAAATAATCTCCTACTTTCACTTTGTTAGGCCATCTTAATTCCCAACTACATTCTAAATTTTATCCTAATCACTTCTTGGCCTTTGACTAAGATCAAGTGTGAATTTTATCCTTTATGCATAGATAAGTGTAGCTATAACCCACATTTAAAAGGGCATTATTTAGAGCAAATGGAGACCATCACAGAAAATCATAGATGAACACAATGCAGAGATCAGCTAATCATGAGAAGCTCAGTCCTTACAGATACATCTAAATCACAACTCCCGCATTCAGCGAACATTTGGGGTAAAGGGCCAGAAAGATTGTAAGAGCTAGAATATAAGGAAGTCTTCTGTGAAACACTGTCTCCTAGAAATGGCTGCACAAACAAGACCAGGAAAATGGCAATATCAATGAACATGGAAGAGGGAAATTTTCATGGGGTCCCACTCCTAGACAAAGAAATGACCACTGGAGAAGGAGAATTATCCTATTTCAGGGATGAGCATGCATATATATACAAATATATATGTATGTAACAATAATAATCAGAAAAAGAATCTATCAACTTGCTAGTTACGGAGCATGGGAGGGGTTCCAGTGAGGGCAGATAGGAGGAGTTGAAAGGAGGAAAAGGAGTAGAAGCAGTGATGTAATTCTATTTCCATTAAAAATAATTTTAAATAGAGTAAAAGAAGCTGTGAATTTGAGAGAAAGTAAAAGGAAAACATGGGAGGGGATGGAGGGAGGAAGGGGGAGAAATGATGTAATTATAGTATACTCTCAAAAAATAAAAAAAAAAATAGTAAAAAGAAGGGTAAAAGTAGAAGCAAAAACTATCTGATAAATAAAAGGGAAGGTATGAGAAAAAGGAGGGTTGGGGAAATCATGACATGTACAATGTACAAAATATACTTGTATGAAAATGTCTTTATGTAACATAGCACCATGTATAATGAATAAACACATACGAAAACTTTAAAATGTTTTAAGGACTAAAATATGTTAATTAACCTATAAAGATGCTGACAAGCTAATTTCAGGAGTTTATTGAGTATATTCAATGTAATGAAAGAAACTGTCTCAATTCCATTTTGATATTTCTCAGCAGTAAGGATAAATTAAACTTAAAGAGAAACTAGGTCAAAGATACCTCCAAAAAGATACTCACCTCCGCAGGTAATTCTAATGAGTATAGTTCAGGAAGAAAAAATATCCCAGGGGGCTTAAGATTTGACTCAGCAGTTAAGAGTGCTTGTGAAGTAGGAGCAATCATCTCTTTGTCCATTAAGGCCCAGCAGAGCCTACTGTAGCAGCTCTTCAGTGGCAGCAGCTGTAATTAGCCTTTGATTTTCTGCTGAACTCTGTCAATCACAATGTGTTCGTTTTCTTTGTTAGTATGTTAGTGTCTTATGTCATATAAAAACTATATCAAAATTAAAACAAACCAGAGCATTAACGTCACAACAGACATCTTTTTATCTCAAGAAAGCTGCGCCCATGGGTAGTTGATAGAGTGGTGGGTTTTAGAGATAGGGAAGAGAAGAGAGAAGGAGAAAGAGAGGAAATAGAGGCAAGGTCTCTCTGTGAACCCAGAGCTCACAGATTCAGTCAGTCTGGCTGGTAAGCAAGTTCTAGGACCTCACCTGTCTCCATCTGTGGTGGTTTGAATGAGTAATGCTCCCATAGGTTATTATTTGAACACTTTGTCTTTAGTTGGTGGCACTGTTTGAGGAGGTTTAGGAAAGGCAGCTTTGCTAGAGGAAGCATGTCACAGAAAGAAATATTTTAAGATTATACAGACTTGCCCTATTTCTAGTTCGCCCTCTCTGTACTTGCGATTGTCCTTGCAATTCAAGATGTGAGCTCTCAGCTTCCTGTTCTAGCTACCATGCCTGCTACTGTGCTGCCCCGTATCTGCCCTATACCTCTGTAACTGTAAGTCAAAAAAAAACCCAAAAACCTCTTCCTTCTCTAAGTTCCTTTTGGTCATGGTGTTTTATCCCAGCAACAGAGAAATAACTACTACACCATCTCTTTGTTCCCTGGATTACAGACACACCACCATCCTTTTCATACAAGTGAGGAGGACCAAACTTTGGTCCTCATGTTATCCCCACATTCAACCAACAGCCATCTCTCCAAACCATATTTCTTTATGATAAGAACATTCCAGGACTAGGGTTGTAGGTCAGTTAGCAAATTGCTGGCCTCACATGCACAAAACCTTGGATTCAATTCCCAATACCACATAAACCAAGTGTGGTGGCACATTCCTGTGGTCCCAGTACTCAGAAGGCAGACACTGCAGAATGAGGACTTGGATTGGATTCCCAGAACCTACTGGTATCTTACAAATGTCTTTAACTCCAGTCCCTGGACAAAACATGCATATATATAAAAATGAAACTTTTAAACATAGCCATATTTTACCAGAAGGAAAAAGCCTTCCCTTAAATAGGTTTCGGCAAAGTCTTGCTATCTGCACCTTCTTCTCTTTTGACTAATCTGTAACTATCCTTCCAATGGTGTTTTGAATCTTAAAGAGGAATGTAGCTAGAGTTTTTCTGCCTGGCCCACAATCAGGACAAATCTCTGTCACCTGCCAGTCCCACAGCTGCTCAGACCCAACCAAGTAAACACAGAGACTTATGTTGCTTACAAACTGTATGGCCGTGGCAGGCTTCTTGCTAACTGTCCTTATATCTTAAATTAATCCATTTCTATAAAACTATACCTTGCCACATGGCTCGTGGCTTACCGGCATCTTTACATGCTGCTTGTCCTGGCAGTGGCTGGCAGTGTCTCCTTCCACCTTCCTGCTCTTTTCTCCTCTCTGTTAGTCCTGCCTATACTTCCTGCCTAGCCACTGGCCAATCAGTGTTTTATTTATTGACCAATCAGAATAATTTGACATACAGACCATCCTACAACAGAGGAACAATTGTGATACTTCCTCCTTAAAATAAGTGTGCTAACGAGGACAAAAAAAGTTGATCGTCCAAAGGTTCAATAAGGGTTCTATCGCCACTGTGACCCTCAAGCTTACTAATGTCTAACCAGCTATAAAATACTAGGATGACTCATGGAGTCTAAGAAAACACAGGTTCTCTTCTTAATTTTTCAGGTTCAGATTGTCTATGGATAAAAGGAAGGAATAAAACTTTATCTATATGGTTCTTTTGTCTTTGTTTTTCGAGACAGGGTTTCTCTGTGTAGCTTTGCGCCTTTCCTGGAACTCACTTGGCAGCCCAGGCTGGCCTCGAACTCACAGAGATCCGCCTGCCTCTGCCTCCCGAGTGCTGGGATTAAAGGCGTGCGCCACCAACGCCCGGCTTTCACGTTTTTTTGTTTTTTTTTTTTTTGGTTCCACTGAAATTCTTTAAGGGTATTGTTACACATCAATCTTCTATCTTGATTTTGTCAGCTGCTAATTATAATGTTCATGAATCAGTTGTCATATGCAAATTAATGATGAGCTCTAAGTCTCTTTATCTCATATCTAAATGGGCTTCATTCTTCTTTACAAACAAATGAAAATGTTTTGAGTATGTGAACATTACAAATTCATCCAGTTTCCTAAATGTAGTGGTTACCAGATTCACTTGACACAAAGGCATCTAAATTCTGCCAAGTTCTGCATATTGATAATGTAACCATGAATAGGTAATTTTTCTCAGCCTCTTCATTTTACAATGAAGAATTTTATATCAAGTTATTTACATATATAGATGTTCCCCTTATTCATAGTGGACATGTTCCAGCCAAAACATCCTTAGTGAAACTAGGGATAGCGCCAAACTCTATATATATATTATATTATTTTTCTACACATGCTTATGGTGAAATTAATTTTCTGCATTAGGCACAATTAGCAAAAAACAAACACTTGTAAAAATGTATTGCAATATGACTTTGTAAATGTGATTTCACTCTAAATATCTGAACTTACCTTTGTCTGTATTTATTTGTAGTTACCATTACCCTTTCTATGCTGATACGAAATGTGATGATGCCTACAGGATAAAGTAAGGTAAATAATGTAAGCAGTGTGGTGTAGTATTAGACTACTTCATTTGAACACAAGCACTGTAATACCTAAATTGTAAGAGAGAGGGCTACTAAGTGACTAAGAGGTGCTTAGTATGTACAGGATGGCTGCACTGGACAAAAGAATGATTCATATTCAGATTGGGATGAATTGTTTATTTTTGAAATGTCTCATTTAATATTTCCAAAACTTTGGCCAGCTGAATAGCTCAATGGGCAACACCACGTGACACCAAGCTGAAGAACTTACATTCAATTCCAGAACCCACTTGGCAAAAGAAAACTAATTCCCACAAGGTGTTCTCAGACCTTCACATATACACAAGTACGTACACATACACACACATGAACACACATGAACACACACAACAAATATATAAATACATATTTTCATAAATTGTTACCTTTAGAAAATTAAAACAGAAAGAAAAACCTCAGATAAAGGGGGATTACTGTATAATAAGTATATCTTTCATATATACTATGTCTATAATCATACATGACCACATATGTTTGCATGTCCTAGGTTATAATGTAAAATTCATTTCTTTTTGTGATTCCTTACAGGCTTGTTGTAGTTCTGAATCCATGTAACAAAATATGCTGCTTTCTCCTTCCCTATGTTATGGAAAATGGATACTTGACTCTTTTCAATGCCTTACGATTAAGAAATGGACATCTCTAAATGGGGAAATGAAGTAGGCAAAAAGGGCATGGGTAAAGAAGTAAAGTGCACAGTGGCTGGAGGCTGATACAATTACAGAGCTGTATCACAGCAGGACATCATTTGATTGATCAAAGAGTACAGACACATGACCACCCCCAAAATGGCTACAGCCAACATAGCCCACTGAGATAATTGCTAACTGACCTTTGCTTCAATATAATGGCATCTCCATATCATTAGCCTTGCAAAATTGTCAGCTGCCATCATGTACCCAACTTCATGACAAAGGCCAGGAAACTCCACAACAGACAGAAAAGGGGAACAAACTCTATTCCCAGAAAATCTTGTCCTATTCCCAGAAATCCCCACCTTAACTAGTAAATAATCCTAACCTCTATTAAAGTTGGTCCCCATAAAATGAGCTATCTAAAATCCCAGTGATTCTCCCTGATTTAAAAAATAGAAGAAGAAGAACAAAGAAAAAAGCTTACTCACCCATCCTTGGGTGTGTACTTCTGTACTTTCCTTAATAAACGTATTATTTACTTAGTAGCCCTCAACTTTTGCTTTAAAAACTATTTCTACTTCCTAGCCTACAGTATTCCAAGATTCCTGGGATGGTTAATTTTGATTGTCAACTTAATGGGATTTAGAATCACCACAGAAAGAAAGCTCTGTACATGTCTAGAAGGGATTGTCCGGATTAGTTTAATTAGGAGTAAAAAAAGATCCACTTAACTGTAGCCAGCACACAGGCTGTGCTCTAGAGTGAATAAAAGGGAGAAAGGAAGCTGAGTACCAGCATTCATCTCTCCCTGCTTCTTGGTTGCAGATGGTGCCAAGCCTTCCCTACCATAATAGGCTGCATTCACTTGAATTATAAGCCAAAATAAACTTTCCTTCCTTAAGAAGCTTCATCATGTATTTTGTCTCAACAATGTGACAAGTAACTAATACAGTCCCTTGAGAAAACAAATGTATCAGTATCAGTTGGCTTTAATTATATAAACTATAAATCATATTGTCATATAATTATTATATAAATTATTATATAAACTATGAAATAAACAATCTCAAAAAATCTCAAAAAAATCCTCAGAGGATCTCAACAATATTTATTTCTTGCCCAAACCACTTGGCAATTTCTGGTCTACTGTTGCAATCCCAGATGTGTTTTCAGTGTGGGATACAGATTAAGGAAGAAGTTCTACTTAGAACAAGTCATTTTAATGGCAGAAAAAATGAGCAGAAAACTAGTGAAAATCTGTGATCCTTAAAAGTCACATACATCACAACTACTCACATTCTATTGGCTAGAATATAATACACTTCCAGCCCAAAGTCATTGTGTTCATACTATAAACTGCTTTTTCAAAGATGCATAACAACACATTGATATATTAAACACTCCATCAGTAAGAGAGCTACTACTTAAGAATGATAACCCAATCAGAACAATGCATTTTTTTCTTTTTTTTTTAAGGTTGTGGCTTATATGAGTGGTGAGCTTGTTAGTACTCCTCTGGGTTATGCTCAAATATTTCCCACTTAATTTGGGCCATTCTGTTGCAAATGGCTGAGGACTTAAATACATAACTAGGACACAATAAACATTCCCAAAATTGAGAAATATTACCTAGAAAACATATAAGGAAGATAACAATAATTAAGAAGAAATCAAGTAAATGGATACATTAAATTTTAGCCCCCAAATGATTACCATTTTCATCCTAAGGAAATAATGAACTTTTATAAACCAAGTACAAACAGCATTAGCAACAATTAATGAAAAGATGAGTTTTTAACATATGTATTGAAATACCCATTTTCTACTCTAAGAAATTTATGCAAGTAAATGTTATTTCTTCAGGAACTTATTAAATATTATGCATTCCATTGTCTCATCTATAGTTCAAAAATAATCCATAAACCTGTCGTTGAAAGTTTTTTTCAGGTCTCGCCCGGCCCCACAGTCTCGCAGGACCTGACAAAACTTACAGCTACATAAACCCAATAATGAAGATAAGAAATTACTAATTATAAACTAGGTGTAGTGGTGCACACTTGCCATCCCAGCACATAGGATACTGAAGCAGAGTGACTGAGAACTAAATTGTGAGTGTGATCCACATAGCGAGAGAGAGAGAGAGAGAGAGAGAGAGAGAGAGAGAGAGAGAGAGAGAATGAATATGAATATGAGAATGCTCAATGAATAGAATGCCCATAACTTGGTGGGAACACTTTGAGTAACAAAGTATTCACAAGTGAATATTATTCCAATTTTCCAACTAGTCTAAATCATTCTAAGCTAATTATAGTAGAAATGTCATGCCCATTTAAATTCTAAACTACATCATTGTTTTATTTCAGGTTTCTATTGCTGTGATGAGACACCATAACCAAAAAGCAAGTTGGGGGAAAAAGGCTTTCATTTTCTTATCATAGTTCATCACTGAAGGAAGTCAGGATAGGAACTCAAACAGGGCAGGAACCTGGAGGCAGGAACTGACACAGAGACCAAGGAGGGGTGCTGCTTACTGGCTTGCTCCTCATGGCCTGTTCAGCCTGCTTTCTTATAGACCCCAGGACCACCAGCCCAGGGAACGCACCACCCACCATGGGATGGGCCCTCCCCCATCAATCACTAATTAAGAAAATTCCCTACAGGCCTGCCTACAGCTGGATCTTTTGGATGTATTTGCTTAACTGAGGCTCCCTCCTCTCAGATGATTTTAGCTTGTGTCATGTTGTCATAAAACTAGCCAAGAGAGCTATGTAGGCTTGGAAACTATCTTGCTTGCCTAGCCTACCTTGTGGTTTGAGAGTATAAAATGAATACAAACTAGGCCTGGCACTGAAACCTTTCAGGAGCTACCCTGGCTTTGCTCCACCAGTGACATCTCCTCTCATCTACTCTCATTGGTGTTGGAGTGCTTATTCAAGAAAGATTCCCACAATACTTATGCTTTACCCATAGATTAGAGGGGCTCTCAGCCTCATCAGAGAGGCTTCTTTTTGCAGTGGATAACAGGTAGTGCAGGAAACAGGCTAAAGAGCTGAGAACACTGAACACTCAGCCATACATGGGACAACTCTATCACCCCCTCTGAGGCTCAGTGAACAGTTATGAAGATGGGGAGGAAAGAATGTATGAGCCAGAAGATGGGGAGGAGTGCTGCAAAACACTGTTTTCTGGACATGACAGCCCATCACTGTCATTAACTCACAACAACTATGGTTACTTACACAAGACCTGGACAAGATTGGGTCCTTAAACATTCCATCATGGATGAGGGAGGAGCCCATGAGCCCCACTCACCCTTGGGGAGCCATTGGTAATTAGTGGTTGCTGGGGAAAGGGTATCTTCAGTAGTATAGCCACTGATAAGTTGCCTATGATCCAGTAAATAACCTCCCACCTATGTTCATGCAAGCAAACATAATCAAATTCAGTGAGTGACAAAAAAGAAACCAGAAAAGTAAGAATTTTGTTGGAAAGAGGTTTCAGGAAAAGAGGGAAATGGATAAGAAAGGGTAATGGAGGGTATCAAAAAAACTAAAATTCAGTATACACATATATGACATTGTCAAAAATTTTTAAGATGTGGGGTCTAATAGCCTTATGTTATTAAAGGAATGCAGGTAGGTTTTACAGGACTGTGGTGGTTTGGATGAGAATGGCCCCTGTAGGCTCATGTGTTTAAATACTTGGTCCTCAGTTGGTAGAACTGTTTGGAAAGGATTAGGAAGTGTGGCCTTGTTGGAAGAAGTGTGTCATTAGGGGTGGGCTTTGAGGTTTCAAAAGCCCATGCCATTCCCAGTTAGCTCTCCTCTCTTCTCCTCTCTTCTCCTCTCTTCTCCTCTCCTCTCCTCTCCTCTCCTCTCTTCTCCTCTCCTCTTTCTCTCTCTCTCTCTCTCTCTCTCTCTCTCTCTCTCTCTCTCTCTCTCTCTCTCTCTCTCTCTCTCGTGGTTGTTGTCTCAACATATAAGTTCTCAGCTACTTCAGCACCATGCCTCCCTGCATGACTGCTTCCTTGCTCCCCATCATGATGGTCTCACCCTCTGAAACTGTAGGCCACAATAAACTCTTTCTTCTACAAGCCTTGGACATAGTATCTTAGCAAAACAATAGAAAGGTAACTGAGACAATGACTCAGTATAATAACAGAGAGGGATGCTATAAAAGTTTAAGTATGGCCCATCTAGCAAGCAGAGATGCTTGTGGCCTTACTATGTGATCTCTTCCTCCCATGCATATTCCATATCCACCAGGAAGGCCTCACCAGAATTAAGTCAATGGTAGTACCATGCCCTTGAACCTTCAAAACTATAAGCTAAATAAGCATTTATTAATAAGTAGTCTGCTTCAAATATTTCATTTTATATGTGTATGTATATATACATGATAAAAATTTGATTCACAAAACTCTATACCTATATATAACATATATATTGTATCAAGTCACTAATGTTATTCAAAAAGTAATTTATGAAATACTAAGCAGCATTTAATAGTAGAAGAAAATGTGCATAATATATAAAATGATAGGATCTCCAATTTATCCCAGATTATCTCCATAGCAGAACCTGAGGCAAACATGAATATGCTAAATATATTTGATTTGTAAAAATTCAGAAACCTGATGGTGAGGCAAAGAAGAGAAACAAGGTAAGGAAAGATGCAAAGCATGAAATGTTATACATCGGTTGCCATGATTACTGCTTTGCAAGAAGCTGAAACAAAACAGCACAAGCTTCTCACAGCAGATGTATCCATTCAACACAGAGATTTTCTTCAGAAACTTTACTGGAAAGTCTCATATGTCAGAGTGCTCCAGAGGATATGAAAAGGAGGGAAAATATATCTGACTAGCTCCTATATAACACTGGCAAAAATTCTCTACCTAATATCCTAGTAAATCAACCAGGCCCTAGAGAAGGCAGAGAAGTCACTCCTTAGTGTGCTTGCTGTTCCTTCCGAGTCTAAATGTGAAGGCCTGGCCCAATGAGTCAAAAGATTCAGCAGTCAGGAAACCTGAGATGACACATAGTTTTACAACCTCATATAGTTGGTGTGTAGCACGAATTATTAGATGGTCTTATTAATAAAAACAAACCCAGAGCCAGGTATTGGGATGAACTCTGGAAGAACAGAGAGACAGAACAAGCCACAGCCACCTCATCTCGTCAACTCCTCAGCTGACCCTGTTTCCTCAGACTGGAAGCCTCTGTGTCCTTATCCAAATGAATCTCAGCTGAACTGTGCTGCTCAAAAGCCTAAAAGCTTAAAAAAGCTCCAGTTCCTGGTCCTCACTAATTATATACCTTCTGCTTCCTGCCAACACTTCCTGGGATTAAATGTGTGTGTCACCATGCCTGGCTGTTTCCAGTGTGGCTTTGAACTCACAGAGATCCAGATGGATCTCTGCCTCAGGAATGCTAGGATTAAAGGTGTGTGTGCCACCATTTTCTGGCTTCTGTATCTAGTGGCTGTTCTGTTCTCTGACCCCAGATAAGTTTATTAGGGTACACAACATATTGGGGGACACAATATCACCACATTGATGCAAACATATTATGAAATCTAATAAACACTACATGGTGGTTTGTATAAGAATGGCCCCCACAGGCTCATACATTTGAATGCTTAGTCAACAAGGAGTAGAACTCTTTGATAGGATTAGAAGGATTAGGAGGTGTGGCCTTGTTGGAGGAAGTATTTCACTAGGAATGGGTTTTGAGGTTTCAAAAGCCCATGTCCGGTGGTGGTGGTGGTGCACACATTTAATCCCAGCACTCAGGGAAGCAGAGAGAGGTGGATCTCTGTGAGTTCCAGGCCAGCCTGGTCTACAGTGTGAGTTCAAGGACAGCCAGAGCTACAGAGATAAATCCTGTCTTGAAAAAACAAAAACAAACAAACAGACAAACAAAAAGCCCATGTCAGGCCCAGGATCTTTTTCTCTCTGCTTGCAGATCAGGATGTAGCTCTCAGCTCCTTCTCCAGCACCATGTCTGCTTGAATGCCTCTATGTTCCCCATCATGATGACAATGTACTAAGCCTCTGAAACTGTAATCAAGTCCTCAATTAAATGGTTTTTTAAATAAGAGTCACTTTGGTCATGATGTCTCTTCAGAACAATAAAACATTAACTAAGGGCTGGAGAGATGGCTCAGGGGTTAAGAGCACTGGCTGCTCTTCCAGAGGACCCGGGTTCAATTCCCAGCACCGAAGTGGCAGTTCACAACTGTCTGTAACTCCAGTTCCAGGAGATCTGGCATCCTCACACAAACATACATGCAGGCAAAACACCACTGCACATAAAATAAAAAATAAATAA
The DNA here is from genome assembly GCA_902168425.1 of Peromyscus attwateri. NCBI lineage: Eukaryota > Metazoa > Chordata > Mammalia > Rodentia > Cricetidae > Peromyscus > Peromyscus attwateri. The sequence goes on along the minus strand of CABHPP010088431.1, from coordinate 27,079 downwards.
ATTTAATTTAAAAAAAAAACATTAACTAAGACACATTATTATCCTATTTTCAGGGATAGGATCTTGCTAGGTAGCACAGACTGGGATTTTACAATGTTCCTGTCTCTACCTCTTGGTACTGAGATTACTGGCATGCACCACTATGCCCAGGTTTATCTTATTTTTGTTAAATCAATGAGACGGGAAAGCACAGTGAAATGCTAACAACAATTTTAAAGATACTGAAGTTAATAATTATTATTTGATTTTTAATCTGCATTTGCTAAATTTCCTACCAAAAAATAAAATAAAATCTTTAAATCTTAGCATTTTTCCCTCCACCTTGGTGGCTTCTACTCTTCATGCCATCAAGATTTTTGGCCTCTAGAGGAAGATTGAGCAACTACACTCAATTATAAAGTAAAAATTGATTAAAAACAAAATCTCTTAAATTGGTCAATGTAAGTAGATTGTTATGAAAGATAAATTGTGTGTGTGTGATACCCATAAATTAATCCTTAGGCCCCCTTTTTTCAGCTATATGGTGTACTTTATGTAGATTCTATCATCATATGGAAGAACTCTCCATGAAAGTGAAAACAACCACCAGAACTAAAGAGTTTAGTGATGCAGTACTTTTGGAGAAGACAAGGTAATTTACAGAAGCTAATTAGGCTTTCTATATGAGAACCATTTGCTTAAACAAGGTCACAAAATTTTTATCCTATTCCTCTAGCATTTCTTTTCATGTTAGACATAATTCTTATTGATATTGAGTAGATGTTACAAAAAAGTCTTAGAGTTATTCATTCATATCTCCTGTTTTACAGATCATTACCTATATAAACTGAGGCATGGTGGCCTTAACTAAATTTTTCTTTTCTTTTTTCTTTCACTATTGAGATTATAATTACATCATTTCCCACTTCCCTTTTTCCCACCAAAACTACTCATATGCTCCTCCTTACCCTCTTTCAAAGCTTCTGCATGGCCTCTTATCTCATTGACTGTTGTTACATACATATATATTCCTAAATATAACTCTCTCAGTCTATATAATGTTATTTGTACATAAGTTTTTTAGGGCTGACCATTTTGATATTGAATAACACACCAATTGATGTGCTTTTCCCTAGTGAAAACTGTTTCTCACCCTTGGCATTTCTTAGTTGCCTGTAGTTATTTGTTTAGGGTTGAGGCTTCATGGTTTTCTCCCATGCACTCTGAAATGTCTATTATTGCTGTCCTTGTCCAGCTCAGGTTTAAGCAGTCACTTGGGTGAGCCACTGAAGCTGCAAACATACAATCATAACAATAGTGTTTGCTAGTCTGCAAGTTCATTTTCACTGCTGTTATTAACCTTGAGTTTCAACAAGAAATAAGATTCTCTAAATTTTCTCTAACTTTGCCAGAAATGGATTCTTCCACTGAAAGAGCAATTTAACAGCTGGGCAGATGACACATGTCTGTAATGCCAGTACAAAATGAGAGGCTTAGGCAAGTAGACAATGAGTTTGGAGACTAGCCTGGACAGCACAGCTTCTTTTGGTACCTGCACTCACAGGCATGTACCCACCCACAGACACAGACATGTAATTGAAAACAAATGATAAGGAAAATTTTTACAAAAATAAAGAGTAGAAATCATTCCTACTGCCACCCTGGGTCATCTGCTTTTGATTTGTTTGGTTTTGACTTTGTTTACTTAGTTAGTTGGTTTATGTGTGTGTATGTGCAGGTATGCATGTATGTATTAATTTATATATGGATATTTATGATTAAATGTCCATAGTTTTAATGTTCAAATATCTTATTTTGTATTTTTTTTCATATTGAGGAAATTTTATTTGCATTAACTCTCCTTTTTACCCAACATCATGAGATAATGGCATTTGTTTGGTATTTTTGTGACCCTTTCTCTCTGTTATAAGTTGCCAGTTTTGTTTTGTTCTGTTCATGTGACTGAGCACATTTAGTTGAAAAGCTTGTGCATTTCTTCTTTTGTACTCAGTGAGAGTGAAGTAGCAATTTCCTGATAGTATTAATCAGAAGATCACTTACATTCTCCAAATCCTATCCCCAAACAAGTCCTGTGTTTCCACTTTCATGTTATAACACCCTCCAAAGGTGATCAGTAAGTTCCTAAAGTATTCTATGAACCCATAGAGTGAGCATATTTATTTCATTCCTTTTCTAACTAATAATAAAATAGTATCATCTCTTGCCATTGGGGAAGTCATCTTGAGATAGGTGCCTTATTCCTCTTGACATTATTGAAAATCTTCATTGATAGCTTTCTTGGGTTTTGGCATGGCGAACACTGCAGGCTTGTTTTGGACATTTCCTGCTTCTGATATAGAACCTGTCATTCTTCAAGTAACTCTGCTTCCACTTTAGTGGTAAACAGTATTTAGAAACCACAGACAGAGCAGTAAAGAAACCTGAAACCTAGCTCTCACAGTACCAGAAGGAGCTTCCAGTAGACAGAACTAAAATATGTATATATTTGTATATGCATGTATATGTTTATGAAGATAAAATCAATTGTGAGTTTCAAGACTTGTCATGCATAAATTTTTATGTACCCTTCCTTCCTCCAATTCCAAAATTTCTGGTAATGAACCTAATACAGTTTATTACTTTCTTTTTCCACAAGATACCTTCAATAATAACAATAACAATACAACTACTCCCATTATAAATATGGCAGCTGTCCCAGAAATTGAAGGTATCTTGCTGAAGACACCCTATGCTTTGAACAGAGGACTCGGCAGAATTGAGCCAGAATGGAACTGGAAGCCTCCTCTCTGTGAACTAGCTCTGATAGTACCAAAAGGATCTACATAATCTGCCAAGGGATAAAAGCAATCAATAGTTCCACCCATATTGCCTAGGAACTACAACCAGGCCCAGAAAGACAAATATCACATGATCTCACTCATATTTAGAATCCAAAAATATTTTAGACTCACAGAAGATGAGAATATGAATTAAGTGAATAGTTCTTGAAAGAAGAAATATAAATGATAAATAACTATCTGGAAAAATGTTCAACACCCTTAACCATTAAGAAAATTTCAATTTAAAGATTGAGATTCCATCTCCTCCAAAGGACAATGAATATCATCAATAATAGAAATAATAAATTCTGATCAGGATATATTTGTCATTTCACATCCTTTTTTATGATGAGGATATTTATAATCTACTCTTAGCAGTTTTGAAATATAAAATATGTTATTAATTATGGTCACCTTGCTGTGCAATAGATAACCAGAGTTTATCCCTAAAACTGACCAGATTCACTAGGCCCCTTCCTGCCAGAATAAATAATAAAGGCAGAGAGTCCCTCCCATATAAAAGGAAGCTGAGCTGCAAAGAAGACTGCAGAGTAGAAAAGACTCTGAGACCAGACCAGCTGCCTGGAAAAAGCAGAAAGTATCCATGTGGCATGGATGAGGTTTATACCAGAGACATTTGGAAAGGACACTCCCCAACCTGTTCATCTGCCTGCAGGCTGTGTAGTGTGCTCCAGGTTTCCCAGCTTTTGTGAGCTGTCCCCCACACTTGGGTTGACCTTGGTGATGTAGCTGTCTTTGAGTAATTTCTGTTCCTGTAAATAATGCCACATCCATACTCCTGTATGTAACCCCAATACAACTGATAGGTTCACCACATTGGACTTTGGTAGTGTCCATACTTTGGCCTGTCATGGGATACCTAGCTGGGGTGAGCAGATGTGTGTGTGTTGTGTCTCCCCAGAAAAAGTTTTGTCACACAACAGCTGCTTAATGACTGTGGTGGTCTGAATAGAAATGGCTCCATAGACTCATAGATTCAAGTGCTTAGTCACCAGGGAGTGGCACTGTTAGAAGGTGTGCTCTTGTTGGAGTAGGTGTGGCTTTGTTGGAGGAAATGTGTCACTGGGGGTGGCTTTGAGGTTTCAGATGCCCAAGCCAGGCCCAGTGCCTCTTCCTTCTTCTGCCTGTGGATCCAGATGGAGAACTTTCAGCTCCTCTCCAGTAGCATGTCTACCTGCATGCCACCATGCTTCCCACCATGTTGATTATGGACTAAACCTTTGAACTCTAATCCAGTCTCAATTAAATGTTTCTGTATAAGAGTTGTTGTGCTCATAGTGCTCTTTACAGCAATAGAAACTCTAACTAAGACAATGGTTTGCTCCCCATGGCTTGTGCAGCTTGCTTTCTTATAGAACCCAGGACCACCAGCCCAGGAATGGTATCACCCACAATAGTTGGGCCCTCCCCCATTGATCACTAATTAGAAGATGCCCTACAGGCTTGCCTACAGTCCAATCTTAATTAGGGCATTCACTTAATTGAGTCTCCCTCCTCTCAGATGACTCTAGCTTCTGTCAAGAAGATAGAAAACTAGCCAGTACAGAAGCATATACCAATATAGGACAATGTGCAAAATTTGTATTAATGGAAATACCAGCAAGAAAAATTTAACTTAATTCATAAGACATTATTAATAATAAAGAACAGCATAGCCTGATAAAAAAGTTCTCACCGGGCGGTGGTGGCACACGCCTTTAATCCCAGCACTCGGGAAGCAGAGGCAGGTGGATCTCTATGAGTTCGAGGCCAGCCTGGTCTCCAAAGTGAGTTCTAGAAAAGGCGCAAAGCTACACAGAGAAACCCTGTTTTGAAAAACCAAAAAAAAAAAAAAAGTTCTCATTTATGTGCATTCTTCAGAGAAGTAACAGAATTATAAACTTAAAATACAATATCCCTTTATACAAAGAGATTTTTTGAGCTCTTTTAGCCAACATTCCTACTTTCTCTTCCTATTCCTCCAATCCCTGGTCTCTAGTGGGATAAACTCTAGTTGTCTATTACACAACAAGGTGACTGTAATTAATAACATATTTTATATTTCAAAACTGCTGAAAGTAGAATGCAAATATCTTCATTATAAAAAGGATATGAAGTGATAGACTACGTTCAATTTTTGTTTTATTTAAATTATTTCATACAATGTATTATCATGTTTTCCTCTCCTCCAACTCCTCCCAGATCCAACCCACCTCCCTACCCATCCAACTTTGTTTCTCTCTTTCAAAAAAAATAAGTAATGTGATTTTAATTCAGAATGGCCCCCTAGGCTCATATATATGAATGCTAGGTCCCTAGTTAGTGGAACTGTTATATTGGCAAGATATAGAAAAACTTTTCATTTCCTTAGCAATGTAAAGATTACTTTTAAAAACATTTTTTTGGCAGATAGTGAGCATTTTTTATAAATAAGTAAATAAAAAGCAAACATCTTTCCAGGTCTGTCAGATTTGTGCACAAAATTTCAAATTACCCACAAAAAGACTACAGGAACTCCCTGTCAATTCTCCTCTTCTTCTACATAATAAAGTTTTTATTCTGATTATGGCTGCCCACTTAAGAACTAGATATCTAAGCCTCTTTTTCTGTTCAAATGGTGATGTGATAAAGTTCCAGCCAGTAAATATCAAAGAGAAACTATGTGTGCAACCTTTAGGAGGCCTTACCTTTAAAAAGCAGGGAATATCTCCCATTCCTGCCTCCTATCACATCTTCATGGTGCCTGGAACATAAATGTGTGGTCAACCATCTAAAGATACATAAAAGGAGGACAGGGGAACAGGAAAATAGCAGAATGGACCTCTGTATAATCGCTCAAAGTTGTAACATCACATTACTATTTCATAAAGGAGAAATAAATTTCTCTTTTTAAATCCATAGTTAATTTGCGCCTCTGTTCCAGATAGCAAAAGAAGCATCCTAACAGAATAGCTCTCACATGAAGAGAAATCCAGATCTTAGCAGATGAGAGACCATTCAAATTTTCACCTGTTCCTTGATCTGCAAACTTGAAAGTAATCTCAGAGCTCATTTCATTTAAATTATAGTGGTTGCACATAATAATGTAATATTATAGATTTAAATGCTCATGGTTGCCATTAAATCAAATACATTCTATCATCCTTTTATATTATTCCTACTGATCAAAGTTACAGAGCCCTTCTAGACATTGTTATAAATGGATTTTCTAATTAAACCCTATTTGACAATGACTGTAAAAGTTTGGGGCTTGAGAAGGGACAAAAATGCAATAATTATACCTATACACAAGCCACAATTCCTTCTCCAATCCTAATTTATGCATTCTTTACAAAACATTGCTTTACCCAAGCTTTTTGGCTTAATGCACTATGATAATACTATGACATGACTACATTTAAAGTTGTTTTAATGGATATGTTGAATATTCTGTTTGCCCCTCCATTGTCTTCCCCTCTTCTATATGCGCTATGCTTCATAGGTAACTTCAAATTACTCCTTGGCTTCTGGTTAGCTTTAGCACCCAGATACATGAAGGAGAAACTGAAGTGTGGGACAAAGCTGAGCTTGATGTATTTGCCCTTCAGCTTCTTCCTTGCCTGGCCACAGTTTAGAAGTGCCTGTTTTCTTTGAGTGAAGAGCAGAACTTGTGCAAATTGTTTACCCCTACAGCTGCAGGAAAGTTTCTCATAGTATTAATAAGAATCCAAATAAACTTGGGTTTTCTTAAAAGTGCAGATTCTAATTCAAGCAATCTGAGACAGGAACTCAGTTCTCAGGTGATGGTGATGTTGTGTGTACAAAGAACTCTCTGCAAGTAGAGATAATCCACATCTCTCACCAGGCTGTGTTAATAACACCTTCCTCCTCAGGCCTTATGAATGGAAATGAGTCCAGCTCATTCACCATCACAAAAGGCTTCCTGTTGTTCTGGGTTTTTTTTTATCTTTTTGGGGGGCCCTCCATGCAGCTCCCAAATAAATCACACATGGAGGCTTATTCTTAATTATGAATGCCTGGCCTTAGCTTGGCTTGTTTCTAGCCAGCTTTACTTAACTTTTCCCATCTATCTTTTCCCTCTGGGCTTTTCCCATTCTCTTACTTCTATAAATCTTACTCTTACTCCATGGTTTGCTGGGTAGCTGGGTGGCTGAGTGGCTGGATGACTGGCCCCTAATGTCCTCCTTCTCTGGCTCCTCCCTCTCCTTCTTCATCTCTTTTCTTCTTCCTTCTCCCAGATTTCTCTTTCTATTATCTCTGCCAGCCAGCCCCAGCTATCTCTCTCTCCTGCCTTGCTATTGGTCGTTCAGTTCTTTATTAGAACAGTCAGGTGTTTTACACAGGCACAGCAACACAGTTTCATGGAGTTAAACAAATACAACATAAACAAAAGTAACACACCTTAAAATAATATTCTACAACAGCTCCCTGCAAATATGCAACCCTATTTATAAGTAATTGTTCCATTTAATTCCATTTGGTTGCCTTTTGTGTATATTGTATAATAGGAAAACTTAACTTTCCTATATAGAGAACCTAAATATATGAAATGTCAGGTGACAAATTATAAACTTTTGATTTCCCAACTTTGGGTTAAGTGTTGAGTTGTATTACTGAAAGTAAAATGCCATACACATTTAGAGATAAATTTTGGCTCTTAGGCTACCTACAAATGAAGTTCTGTATCATTCTTTTAATCTTTCCCAGTCCTAAACTATTTATTTGATAACAGCCACTCAATCATTTGAGTTATAGACTCCCTCCCTGGAAGCACAGAAGTGGTATACCTTGAAAAAATTGGGAAGTCTCAACACCTTGAAATCAACATTTTTAAGATTAAAAAAATGCATGAAAACTGATAGAATTCACGATAACAGGGAAAAGTTCATTCATCAGTGTGATGGTAAATATTTAAGCTGCTTGGGAGATGGAAGAATAAGCCTAATTTGTAGCTGTGGTACAAATAGCCTCTCCAAGTAGACTCAAACTCCCAACAATTTCATACTGACTCATAATACTTAATGAGAGGCCAAAGCAAGACAGTGCAAGAGGCTTGGGCCCCCATTAAATGCATTACTAAACCACACCTAAATCTACATGTTATTCCTAAAAAATATCTGTCAAATTGATACATTTGCTTTTTAGTGGAGCAAAAATTCATTATTTGGAGAACAGTACATCGCTTACAGTTGAGAACTAGAAAAAATGTGAAGTTTCATGAGGGTTTAATTCTGTTTCCCAGGAAGAGAAGGCCGGATGGCTAGTTGGATATTAAATCTCTGTGTTAATTATAAGGCTCTAATTCAATATCTCTTCAAGTGTAGCCATTTACTACTTGGGCCTGAACTACATGGGTGCCTATTACAGGTTCCAAAGCAAACCCTACGCCAACTAGAACAGAATCCCCAGAAATGCATCCCAGGAATCTATCTTCACTGAGTTGCCTAGATGACTTGTATGTACATCAAGATTTGTGCAGGAAACCTGAAAGAAGCTCATAAGACTTGGGGGGAAAGCATTAAAGGAGAGGGTAGTGAGGGCACGAGAATCTGTAATATGAAAGTAAAAGGGGGTGACTGGAAGTATATCCATACTGGGGGTATGGAGGAGTAGGGAGATGAGGGAGCAGGGAGAATCCACCAAAAGTAAATATATGTACAAAATTTCTGTAAGGAAACCTATTGTTTTATCAGCTATTTTTTTTAAAGGAAGGCTGGGGAGATGCCTTGTTGCTCTCACAGAAAACCTGAGTTTGTTTCCCAGCACCTATATTGGTTATCACACAAATGCTTGTAACTCTAGCTCTAGAAGATCTGACCCCTATGGTCTCTGCAGGCCCTTACACACACACACACACACACACACACACACACACACACACACTTAAAAATAATGAAAACAAATATTTCATAAAAATATCAAAAGAATTCCTGTTTCTGATCCTGAAATCAATTTAGACCAAAGTACAAGGGCAGCATAAACAAAAACATGGTATATACTGTGAAGCAACAGAAGCTACAATGACACCATGCTTCTGACTTGCAGTGTTTCATACTGGGCTTAATTCCTCATTGTCACAGCTTGAAGTTAAGTAGTGGTATCCAGACTTGTCAACTGCACACATGCATGTACACATGCACATACATACACATACACACACACACACTTAACTTTTGCTCTGGCATATTATATAAATCTACAACAAGGAGAGGATATCCTTTCCCACCCTCCTATTTTGAAGAAGAGTCTTTTTATCTCACCTTGGCTAGCCTCAAACTTGTCATCTTTCCTCAGCCTCCCTGGGTGCTGGGAATATAGGCATGCACCACTAAATCCAGCTTGTGCTCTCTTCCTTGATTCTGAATTTAAAATAGAAAGCTGGCAGTTAGCATAAGGGCCTTTGCAGATATTCTTACTTGAATAGAATATTAAAACATAATCACTGCCATGAACATCTCCTGTGAATACTTCCATCACAAAAGATTCTTGATAGAAATCACTGATTTAACAGACTTATAATCATGTGGTTCCTAGACAAACAACAAAGTATTATCTGCAAGCTTGTTAGAAATACAAAGTCTTAGAACCCATCCCAGAACTAATAAGTCAGAGTTGACATCTTCATCAAGATGAACAGGTGATTCATATGCACACTGAAGTTTAAGACATGTTACCTCAAGAATGCATCTGCCCACACAATTCTTCCATATATGTTTGTTCCTTTCTTATTTTTCCCCAAAATAGCATCCACTAACCTAAATGTCTTTAACGCCTAGAAAATACATTTGAACCTTCATGACAGTGTGCAGCAAATTATGAAAAAAATCTAATCAATATTTTCTAGAAGAAAAACAGTCAAGTTATATATAAAATTAATCTATATTTGCAGTATTTTTCATAAAGCAGCTTCCAGGTTTTAATTACTGGTTACACAAAGTTAACTTCATAAAATTTATGACAGTTGTGATAAATAGAATATTTTTCTATATGATTTCTCAGAACCAATGAAATACATTTATTTATAAGGTTGTTTAGTTTTGTTTTGTTTTGGTCTCATGTAGCCCACACTGACCTCAAACTCATTATGTAGCTGGATGTATCACTGAACCTTTGATCCTCCTGCCTCTTGCTCCTGTGCACTGGAATTATAGGCATACATCACCACATTCATTTTACATAGATCAAACCCAGGGCTTTGTGCATACTAAGCATTTTACCAACAGATCCTCTTCTCTAAGTTATATAAACAGATTTATATAGGCTCACTGAAAGTTGTTCTTTTGTCATATTCAATACCCAGTTGATGAAATTGATCATACTCATTTAATCCTAAAATTCAAGAAGCATTATCTAAAGACCAATAAAATAAAATTCTGAAACCCTTAAAAATTAAAATAGTTACAAGAATATATCACTAGAGCCAAGTAAAGTAGCACATGCTTGCTATAACTCTGGCAAAGGCAGGAGGATTGTGGATTCAAGGCCAGCCATAGTGAACTCCAGGACAGTCTGAGCTACATAGTGAGATTTTATTTCAAAAGAAAAAGAAAGAGGATGCCAGAAGAAAATAATTTTGAAGTTTTTCATTTTTGAGGCCTTTCACTTCCTTGGTTAGGTTTACTCCTAGTATGTTATGTTTTGTGGCTATTAAGAATGGTATTTTCCCTGATTTTTTTTCCAGTCTGTCAGTCATATATAAGACGGCTACTGGGTTTTGAGTGTTGACTTTATATACTGCCTCTTTGCTGAAAGTGTTTATCATCTCTAAAAGGTTTCAGTGGAGTCTTTTGGGTCTCTAATATATACAATCAGATCATCTGAAAATAAGAATACTTTGTTTATATTTGTACCCCTTTTATTTCCTCCTCCTGCCTTATTGTTTAAGCTAAGACTTCAACCACTATGTGTTAAATAGGAGCCGAGAGAGTAAACAATTTTGTTTTCTTCCTGATCTTAGTGGAAATATCTTGAGTTTTTCTCCACTTATCATGATATTGGCTATATGTTTGTTATATATAAGCTTTATTATGTTAATATATGATCTCTCACTTGAAAGGGCAGTTGTACATTTGGGCTCACAGCAGTTGTCACAGCATCCACAAGATTTGAGCAAGCTCAAGCTAGACAACATCCCTGTATGGAGAATGGAGGCAGCCATGAATTTCCACCACTAGTTGTTGAGCTGTTGGTAACTGTGAGCTGCTAGGAGAAGGAGAGTTATTATGTTTAGGATATGGCTCTTGGTAGGTTGATCATATTCCCATGGAATCCCACATACACACAAAAGAGTAAGGCAGCAGAAATTGAATTTGAGTTTTTTAATGAGGACCTAAAATTGAGTGAGTATGGAATGATGGATGGATCTTGGAAGTATTGGGGGAGGGAATGGACTTGATCAAAATATAAAAATAATGCATGAAATTCTCAAAGAAATAATAAATACATTGTTTAAAAGATATGTTACCTGCATTCCTAGCCTCTCCATGATTTTTATCATGAAGGGATGTTAGATTTTGCCAAAGGCTTTTTCTTCATCTAATGAAATGAGCATGTGATCTCTGTTTTAGTGTCTATTTATGTGATGAATAACACTTCTTGATTTGTGTATATTGAACCATCTTCACATTTCTGGAATAAAACCAACTTGGTCAGGATGAATGACCTTTTTCATATTATCTTGGATTCAGTTTGTCATTATTTTATTGAGAATGTTTGCATCTATGTTCATCTAGGAGCTCAGTTTGTAATTTTCTTTATTTTTTCTGTCTGGTTTGGATATTAGGATAATACTAGCTTGAGAAATAACTATTATATTCCTGATAGTTCTTCTTTAAAGTTCTGATAGAATTCTTCAGTGAATCTATCTGGACCAGAGATTTTTATAGCTTGGAAACTGCTTCAATCTCATTGCTGTCTATGAATCGTTAATGTATTTCATCTTTGTTTAATTTTGTTATATTGTATAGATCTATAAATTCATCCATTTCTTTTAGATTTTCCAATTTAATGGAGTAGGTGTTTTTTTAATACATCCTTATGATTTTCTGAAGATCATTGGTATCTAATTAAAGACACTAAAGACACTAAATAATTGAGGAAAACGGGAGACATGAAGGGCTCCTATGCTCATCAATTAACAGGATTAATATTGTTAAAATGGACATACTAATAAAACCAATCTACAGATTCAATGCAACTCCAGCCACAATACCATGACCTTTCTTCAGACATAGAAAAAAACTACCAGAATATATATGGAGGCGCAAAACACCAAGGATAGCCAAAGCAATCCTGAACATAAAGAATACTGCAAGATGTATCACCATACCAGATTTTAAATTATGCCTTGGAGGCATAGTAATAAAAATAGCATGGTACTGGTACAAAAAAAATATACACATAGATCAATGGAATAGAATAGATTACCCCAGATTGGTGGTGGTGGTGCACACCTTTAAACACAGCACACAGGAGGCAGAGGCAGGTGGATCTCTTTGAGTTCGAGGCCAGCCTGGTCTACAGAGCAAGTTCCAGCACAGCCAAAGCTGCTATACAGTGAAACCTTGTCTCAAATCCCTCCCCCCAAAAAAAACCAGAATAGATGACCCAGATATAAGTCCAACAACTACAGCTACCCAATAAACAGTACTGGGAAACCTGGATTTTTAACATGCAGAAAATAAAAATAGGTTCTTACCTCTCACTTTGCACCAAACTCAACTCAAATGGATCAAGGATCTCAACATAAGACCAGATATCCTGAAACTGATAAAGAAAAAAAAAAGGAGAATGTATACTTCAAGTTACAGGCACAGATAAGGACATTCTAAAAATGATTCCACCTGCTCAAGAAATAAGACCAAAAATTAATCAATGGGATCTCATGAAACTAAAAAGCTTCTGTACAACCAAGAAAATGGTCAATCAAGAGGCAGCCCACAGAATGAGTGGGACTCATGGGGGTGGGGTCAAGCAGAGATCAGGGAGCCTGTAGGGTCTGATCTAGATCCTCTGCATTTATGTTATGGCTAAGTAGCTTGGTGTTCTTGTGAAATTCCTAACAGTAGGAGCAAGAGCTGTCTCTGACTCTTTTGCCTACTTGTGGGATGAATCTTCTTCCTCCTACTGTGTTGTCTCTTCCAGCCCTGATGTTATGGTGACTTACCTGTAGTGCCACTCGCAGCCTTGTGCACAATGCGTTCTGTCCCCTTCTCACACAAGGCCATCTACTCCTGGCTGATTTCTTGTATGTCTCCAAGGGCTAAGGAAGAAGATCACATATCAGCCAGCTTGCTATGCCTTATTTGGTTGATGTTCCAGGGAGGTCTGCCCTTTTCTGAGAAGAGACAGTGGGGGTGGATCTGGGGGAGTGGGGGGGGAGGAGAAACTGTGGTCTGGATGTAATATATGAGAGAAGAATAAAACAAACATTCAAAAAAAGAGGCAGCCCACGGAATGAGAGAAAATCTTTGCCAGTAGCTGTACATCTAAGAGCAGATTAGTGTCTAAAATATGCAAAGAACTCAAAACCTAAATGTCAAGAAAACAAACAACCCAGTTAAAAATGTGCTTAGGAACTGAACAGAAAATTCTCAAAAGAAGTATCTAGGAAACACTTTTTAAAAAGTCTCCAATATCCTTAGCCATCAAGAAAATACATATTAAAACTACATTAATCTTTCATCTCACTCCAGTCAGAATGGCCATCATCAGGAATACAAAAGACAACAAATGCTGACATGGATGTGAAGAAGGTGAACCTTTACACACGGCTGGTAGGAGTGTAAACTAATACAGCACTCTGAAAATTAGTCTGGTGGATTCTCAAAATACTAGAAATAGATATAACCATGTGACTCAACTATATCACTGCTAGGTGTATATCCAAAAGACCTTATACTTTACTATGGAAACACTGGCACATCCATGTTCACTGTTACCCTATTCACAATAGCTCTGAAATGGAATTGATCTAGATGTCCATAGACTGGTGAATAGATAATGAAAATATGGTTCATATATAGAATATTACTCAGTTGTGAAAAAAACACAAATGCAGCCCACACTCAAGGCATTACATTTATTCTATCATTTCATGCCATCTGAAAGGTATTATTCTTCCAGTTACATATATATGTTGAATCTCAGAGAGGTCAAATATATTTACAAAGCCAGAGGGATAACAGAAACAAGAGTGTTTGTTTGTTTGTTTACTTTGTGGTTTTACTGCAGTAGTGGGGATCATTCCCAGGACCTTGTACATACTAGGCAAGTGAATATAGCACTGAGCTATCCTCTTAGCCCAGAGCTCTGTTTTGGTTTGGTTTGGTTTTGAGACAGAGTTTCATTCAATAGTCCAGGCTGGCTTGTAATTCACTATATAACAGTCTTCCCTTGAATTTGCAACCATCTTCCTGTCTCAGCCTCCCAAGTGCTAGGATGACACCACACCCAGCCTAGAACCCCACACCCCAATTTTTTCGAATTTTCCAAATTTTATTAAAACAATTTTTCAGATTAAATAAGGCAATTGAACAACAAATAGAATAGATACAATAATACTACATAAAATTAAACACTATATTGTCTAGGAATAGATGCAAATACAATAAAAATAATATAGTAAGGGTAAAATTTACCAAAATTCAGGAAGAACACAAAGCATCAAATGTGTTAGCAAATTCTTTTATTCAAGTGACCTATAGGGAAAATAAGTGTTACTATTTAAATTACATATTACACAAAATTTGTGCATATATGATATCACAATAGATAGAAAATTAAGTTGATTCATTCTCAAAATAAATCTATACTAATACAACTCAATTCTCTCTTTCTTTTAGATTTTTAATCATTTATCTATGTGTGTGTATGTGAATGTATACCATGTGTGTGTTGGGGGTAGTGTCTGAAGAGGCCAGAGTCAGATCCCCTGGAGCTGGTGTCACAAGTCCTTGTGAGCTGCCTGACATAGGTGCTGAGAATGGAACTCAGGTCCTCTGGAAAACTGATACATGCTCTTAACCACTGAGCCATTTCTCCAGCTCCACCCACGACATTTCTAGTAACATCTTTCTCTGTCTAGATTATGAGCTCTGTAAGGTCAGGGCCTGCTTTGGCCATCATTTCTCATTCTAATTGCTCCCTGCATCAATTTTCCCACAAATGATGTGTCACCAGCCAGACCTCTAATGTTATATACTAACAACAATCTAGTATGCAAATCCTACCTGCACAGCTGTGTTTGAGTCAGGTGAGGCAAAAGATGGGGACCAAGACTGAGGATGTAGCTTGGCTATAGCACTTACCTCATATATGTGAAGCCCTGTATTTAGTCCCATGCGCGCTCACATGCACGCGTGCATGCGCGTGTGTGCGCGCACACACACACACACACACACACACACACACACACACACACACACAAACCCTAGAGATCCGCTCTGGAGGACTATACCCAAAATGGTTCCACAGATGGAATCTGGTTTCTAGCTGAGAAGGAAAGAGACTTCTAGCACTTCAGACCTCAGTCTCCTGAAGCCAGTGACAGTCTCAAGAATGTTCATTCTGAATTTGGGTTAAAGGAATCAAATGCCCACTCTAGATATGCTAATGTCATTAGTGGAATAGTAATGCAGCTATGCAGACTGGGGCAAGTATAGTCAAGGCTGTGGAGCTTACTCAGAGACCTTAATTTGTTTTGTTTTGTTTTTTGACTCAACAAACAGGTGTCTCAGTGTGATGGGTAATCTTTGTTGTCAACTTGACTGCATCTGGAATTAACTAAAACTCAAACAGCTGGGCATAACTGTGTGGGATTTTTCTTGATTGGATTATTTGAGGTGGGAAGTCCTACCCTAAATCTGGATCATTTGAGATTAGAAGAACCACCATAAACCTAGGCCACACCCCTGGTGACAACTGTCATGAAAGAAGGAAGCTTTCCAATTTTGCATGCTCTCCCTCATTCTCTCTGACAAGTGCATCTACCCTGCAGTTGAGGCATTTCTTTGCTGGTATTAGAGCCTCCAACATAGACCGAAGACCAGCTGAGACATTCAGGCTCCTGAACTGAACAATTACTGGATTCCACTGGCCATTGTTTGACTAGCCAGACCACAGGATGTATGCCACTCTAATAAATCCCCCCCCCCGTAGTATAGATTCATTCTATTAGTCCTGTTCCTCTGAATGCTGAAAAACTAATACACCTAGTAAATGTGCTCTTAACCTCCATCACTTGCATTTTTAAAGCCAAGAATGAAACCAAAGATACATGCATGTGGACTTAATGACCAGTTAAATCATCCACAGAACTGAGTCTAAATATGTGAAAGTATTTTTAAGCTCCTCATGCAGTACTGAGGTATGTCCTAGATTGGAATGTCCCTTTGAGCTTGAAGGGTCTGTTTTGTTTTGTCTTGTTTTTTTTTTTAAGATTTATTTATTTTTATTTTATTTGGATGGGTGTTTTGCCTGCATGTATGCCTGTGTATCACATGCATGCAATGCCTGCAGAAGCCAGAAGAGGAAGCCATACCTCTGGGACAGGAGTTACAGACTGTTCTGAGCTGCCATGTAGGCACTAGGAATTGAAACTGGGTCCTCTAGAAAAGCAGCCAGTGCTTTTTAACCATTGAGTCATCTCTCCAACCCCTGAGCCTGAGTTTTGTATTATGAATAAGGGCGACTGACTCCAACTTGGTGGTAAGTCCCTTGAGGATGGAGACTATTTTGTGGTTCTTCATGAAATATAGTGTGACACTCTAGTGTCTGTCTGAAGGAGGTCTACTTGTAGCTAATGCCAGCTACAGACAAGGCATCTCAGTATATTCCAGAGGGGAAAAAAATCAGGAAATAACGAGGTTTCTCTCTCAGTCCCATGTGGACCCTTGCTCAGGGGTGATTCAAGGATTCCTAAACAACTAATCCTCATTCAATTTAAGTAGTAGCAAGGGCTTTCAACCTTTATACTAGAAACTGACTCTGTTTGGTGCTTAAAGTTGCATAATAGCAATTTGGGCATTCTGTTGAAGCCTCTGTACAGAGGCTTGGGACAAATAACATATGTGGGGAGGTGGTGTTATCAGTCCTATTGTTGCCTAGACATTTATTAACCCCTTGTCTGGAAGGGCACCAACAAGAGCATTGGGTTCCCCTGAAAGAAGACACTAGGACAATGGAAGGTAAAGAGGCCCTTACACTTCAAACAGATAAGCTGTTTGCCACTCAAATAATGTATTCTTCCTGGCCTGTGACTGGTGGTTGCTTGCCATCCGAGCAGACTATTTTATTGAGACAACTTACACAAGCACTTCCTTTCATAGGTTTGAGCCTAGTGTGTTTATCCTCTCCAAAGGAACCAGTATTTCAGACATAATTTTCACTTTCCTAGAACCATTCTTCTAATTTTAGAGATTCAGGCCTATCGTAAACAATCCAATCACTGTGGAAGGACAACATGCAGCCTTTTGCCACCATCTAGTGGAAATGCTAAGCTTTACTCTGAAACAATTTTTGCTTTAATAGTCTACTACTTCACTCAGGGATTTTTTTAAAATGCCTATGAGAAACAGCAAGAAATGCACCTGCTGCCCATCTTTACCAATGCCCTATGCTCTCTCTCCTGTGCCCTTTAGATAGCTTTGAACTGAGCTCAACAGTAGCTGTAAGTGGTCTAACATTTACATGTCTGTAAAAATAACTTACTGCATGTGCAGTGTGACAGAAAGCACAAAAGCAGCTACAGGAAGCCTAACACCGCAGTCTGATGACCTTTCACATTTCTCTGTCCAGAGTATATGAAGTTACCTAGTGGAGAGAACACAACTCAATGCTCTAATCATCAAATCTGTTTAGAATTGTAAGCTGCTCTATGATGAATAAAAAGCTACCCGAGTAGCGGGTCATTATTAATCAACAATCATACTCCCCTTCCTTCACAAAACTAGTTTAACCTGAGCAAATGGCCAGCCCCCATGCTATAGTCTTACTATCTTGCTCTAGGCCCTCTTTGGGGATATACAAGGTGCTGAGCAATCTCTAATCATATGAATGCAGAGCACTGCGTTAGGTGACATGAAAACTGCATAGCTGCCTAATACCAGCCCTAGAATACCCACCTAGCATTGGACATGACAGAGAAATGAACATGCAGTGACATTACAGGAGGTGTCTGGAAGCCTAGGAGGTGTCAAGAGATGAAATACAGATGGGGAAATCATTTTCACCATGGTAGAATTTGGCAACAAAGGAGAGGCCTAAGATAAAAAGAAATTTAAAGACATGCTTTGAAAATTCCAAAGATAGGAGGAGAGATCGACTCATAGAGATAAAAATCAAAGCAACAAGATGAATAACAGAAAAATATGCAAGTCATAGACATGGGACACGCCTGGTGGTGGAGTTCTGTACTCCAGAGGCTAAGGCAAGTGGACTACAAGTTCAAGACCAGCCTGAGCTACAGAGCAAGTTTCGGGGCAGACTGGGCAATTTACTAAGGCCTTGTCTCAAAGTAAAAGGTAAAAAAAGAATGCAGGAAATATATCTCAGTAGTAGAGTATTCCTAGGACATGCAAAATGACAAGGTTTAGTTTCCCCACCCTCAAAAAAGTCATAAAGAGGGACTATAAATCATACTGAAGATAGCATGGCCTAAGACACATGGATCTGTACGACTATGAGATGCTCAAAGGATAACTCTCTGTGGCTACCTTCTTTTGTTCAACCTTGACACCATCTTAAACATATAGTACTCATATCACAGTTATTTGGCTCACTAATACCTTCCTTAAATACCCAGTACCATTTTGGAACATCTCCCACACTCAGACATGTGGCCATACCAGTGAACACATAATTGCTTGTCACTTCATATTCACCATCATTATCACCATTACTATGATTCATATTTGCAAAAATGACCAGACAGAATAAGAGGTCAGGTTAGAATATCCAACAACCTAATTTCTACTTGTAACATGAAAATCTAGACCTTGGTTTTCCAAAGGTAAGTATGGGGAGAAATGTTAAATGGGAAGGATTACATGACATGGTTCTGTTATACTTGGTCTGAACTTCCACATTGTCTTCAAACTCATAACAAAACACTAAATTTAAATAGGAATAGCTGTCTTGGGAAATGCTATATAAATTTTTGAATTTTATTGTTATTTTATTTTTTATGTGTCTGTACCACTGGGAACTTACTATTGTTTCTGACTTCTTTACAGTTTCTTCAGTAAGAACACATTCCACTGTCCCAGTGGTTCTCAATCTATGAGTCATGACCCCTTTGAGGGTCAAATCACCCTTTCAGAGAGGTCACCTAAGGCCATCAGAACACACAGATATTTATATTACAATTCATAACAGTAGCAAAATTACAGTTATGAAGTAGCAATAAAATAATTTCATGTTTGGGGGCAGCACAATATGAGGAACCATATTAAAGGGTCATGGGGTTGGAAAGGGTGAAAATCACTGCACAATAGCATCCTAGATAATTTTCTACTACTGGACATATTTTTTCATAAGGGTAGCCCCACTATCTCACTCAATATGGATGGTGAATCCAAATGTAAGCAAACACAGTCCAGGCTAATAATGTGGCTCGTGGTAGAACATTTGTTTAGCATATGCAAGGTCCTAGATTCTATCTCCAGCACCAAAATAAAGAAACCAATCATTAAGTTAATGCAGCACCACAGTCCAACTAAAAGCTCTTACATAAAACTCACCATCATTTTTGTGGATAAGCTTGGAAACAGCATAAGCAGAGAAAAGAATCTACTGCAGTCCATGCCTGTCAGTATACCTGAGAAGAGCAGCAGGTCTATCACTTCTAGCTATTATCCAGTGGTCCCCTGTCTATTTGACTATGCAGATGGTACACTAAGCACATTAACCCTGCTTCCTAAGACCCACACTGGGATCACTAAGCATTGTCTAGGAGCCTGGTCCCAAATTATAGATGAATTACCATGCCTTTTTGGACAATATAGATAGCTAGAGGTAGTAAAGGTATCATGAGCCTGTTGATTGAACTCTTTCTCCTCAAGAGATCCTTATTCATGTACATCCACATATGGCACAAACAACACTGATCATGTTTGCACTGCTAGAGGTTGAGATGAGATTACCTAGTTATCACACTGCCAGACACAAGACCATGCTGTCATCTTATATACAGTAAGGCACATTTGGAGGCTATTTTTTCATTAAAAATAACATGGCTCAGATTCTACCCATTAATCAGAATTTCATCTTCCACGTTCAGAAGCAAGCCATTTCCTCTGAGATTCTACAGCTTCCACAGTTTGTATCTTCTCCCTGCCCTCTACTTAGCTGATGTATTCATGAAAATCATGCATGTGTTCTCAAGAACGTAGGTGTATTGATGCCAAGAGAAGGCAGAAGTGCTAACTCAGTCCTTGTATCTGAGACTTCTTCATATGAAGGGGTACTGGATACTTTTTATTGTAACTCTTGTATGATTTAAACTTTCACTTAAAATGGATAACTCTTTAAAAATGATAATTCCTGGACAATATCCACTTTGTTATTGTTCATATTTGAGACGTGGTCGTAAGTTAAGACCATAAGTGAGAGCAAAACAACATTGGCTTTGCGTTGAAGCTCTTGCAACCCTTTCCACAAAACACTGAACAGCATCATTGACAACAGCCTTTTATTGGCTCAAAAATGCCCATGCTCGGCTGTAGATTTGACCCAGTGGTAAAATATTGCCCTAGCATGTACAAGGCCCTGGGTTTGATCCCTAGCACTGCAAAATTAGTAAATAAATAAATAAATAAAATTTTTGAAGTACCTACTCTTAAGCTGTGTTATGTGACAAAACTTTTCCTGAAGAAAAAAATACATACACATATCTACTAACCCACCCCAGATAGGGAGCCTATAGCAAACAAAACTAAGGATACCACCAAAGTCCACCTTGGTCAACTAAGGAGTTTTATTTGGGTTACTTACAGGATTATGGGTTTGGGGTTACCTACTGGAGTAGAAATGATTCAAGGACAGCTGCATCACCAAAGCCCATCCTAGCATGGGTGATGCTCACAAAAGCTGAGAGCATGCTGTACAGCATGCAAGCAGATCAACAGTTTGGAGAGTGTCCTTTCCAAGAGACTCAATTGGTCTAACCCTCTTCCAGGAAGCTCAGCTGGTCTCACAGTCTTCTTTGCAGTTTGGCTTGTCTGAGAGTGACTGTCAGCCATCATTGTTTTTACGCTGGGATGAAGGGGCCAAGTGAATCTAGTCAGTTTCAGAGGCTTCCTGTAGCTATTTTGAGTTGTTTATAGTTTGTCTTAAGAAGCCTCCCTACAGGATAGTATGTTTTAATCATAGAAACTGCTACACAACAAACTCACATCAGTCTATAGTTCAATCTGAAAGTTAAACACAAACTTTTAGCAAAATTTTTACTGTGCCTACAAGAGCTTCTAAGAATCACAATGAGTTCTATGTCGATGTATATAACGTGAACAAACAGAATTCTTGCATGTGATACAGTTTCCAACAAACTTTCATCAGTGAATAATGCCTCTGATTCTAGTCAAAGGACAGCCCTCCAGTTTCACCCTAGCCCGCCTTGTTCTTGAAAGAAAGGTGTGAGCAGAAAAGTAATCTTGGGTATACTAAATAAACCACAGACTAAGCAACAGAGATCTCAGCAGCAAGTTTCTTCATCCTCCTCTTGTCCGCAGGGTGGTCATTTGGGAATATGGATTAATCACTAAGTAACTGGGTGATCGCTATGTTTTCCCTTCCAATAAGACTGGCGGAGATCCCTCATCTGCTAGGTGAGGATGTAAGCCTCCATAACCTCATCATGCTTTGTGCAAACCTTAATATTTTTTAATATGTTTCCTCATCCTTAGAGAAATGAGCCTCAGTACATTTCTACGTAACTCTCCAACTATAATCAGGAGGGATCATTTATTTTATCTGTGGACAAGGTCACTAGTCAAAATAAATTAAACATCTAAATGACATAAAACAATGGGCAAGAACATGCTTTCTTGGATGTATGGAATTTTCTCCTTTGAAACAAATCAAACTACACGAATAATTAGAGTTCATAGAAGGAGGGCGAGATATGCCTCCTCCCTAAAGAATCTACCAACATGGTCTATAAGAGCATGCCGATATTCTAGATACTACAGTGCTGACATTGGTAGGTCTTCCAAAGAGAGAAAGCAGCCAAAACCCAGACTTGAGACTAAAGAGATGACTCAGCAGTTGAGTGTTTTCTGCTCTTGCAAAGGACCAGAGTTTACTTCCCATCACACATTGGGCAGCTCACAAGTATCTTTATTTCAAGCTCCAGGGAATTCAGCACTCTCTTCTGGCCTCCATAGGCATCTACAAACATGTGCAACACATATACACAAAAAATAAAATAAATTGATTTTTTTAAGTCTTGTGCATCAAGTGGCCATGAAAAGGCTTATGAATCAGTATTTTTCATTGCTATGACCAAAATACTTGTGGGAAAATTTTTAAAGGAAGAAAAGTGTGTGTCTTTATTACTTTTCTGTTGCTGTAACAAAGCCACCTTATTTTAAAAAAGCATTTAATAGGGGCTTGCCTTACAGTTTGAGAGGGTGAGTGCCTGACCATCATGGCAGGGAATATGGGTGCAGATAGGCAGCATGGTGCTGGAAAGAGTAACTAAGAGTTTCCATCTGATCCACAGGTATGAGGCAGAGAGGGGATGGAAGGGAGAGGGAGACTGAGAGTCTCAAATGGTATTGTATGTGCTTTTGGAACATCAAAGGCCACTCCTAGTAACATACAACCTCCAACAAGTCCATACCTCCTAACCCTTCCCTCACAGTCCTACCAGATGGGACTAGCATTCAAACATATAAGCCTGTTGGGGGACATTCTCGTTCAAACCACCACTAAGGCTATAGAAATGGCTCAGCAGTTAAAAGAGCATACTTTTTGAGGACCTGAATGTGGTTCCTAGCACCCAAGTCAGGTGGCTCACAATCACCTGTACCACTAGCTCTATAAGGGATTCAATGCCTTTTTCTGCCCCCTCAGGAAACTGCTCTCATGTACACACACATAATTTAAAGAAATAAGTAAAAATGATATAATTATATTATAATCTTGAAAATTTACGAAGAAAAAAGAAAAAGAAGGGTTTACTTTATATCATGATTTCAGAAATGAAAATGAAAATCATAACCATAATGGAAAGGAGGGTGTGGTGTAGAGCTGTTAACTCTTAGCAGCAAAGATCCAGAGGGCAGCAGCAACAGAGTAAGATTTACCACACAAGGACATCTTCCCAGTGACCTACTTCCTCCAACTGAACTTTGCCTTCTACAACTACACTACCTCCCAATGGTCTGTTTGGATTTTGATTTCTTCATTGAATTAAACCATTCATTGAGTTAGATCCTTTATGCTCTGTCCCTAGAAATGCCTGCTCAGACACATCTCAAGATGTACTTGACTGATTTCCTAAGTTATCTCTCAATCAAACCAAATTGAAAATATTACCCACCATAAACCCTGGCTATTATTCTTGTTTTTACCCTGTATTGTATGACGAGAAATCTGTGGAGTCTGTTTTAAGGGCAAGGAATTTAATAGGGGATAAAAACCCACTACAGTATGAGAGATTTACCATAGAGTTCTGGAAAGCTGAGCTATGATACACACTGTTCTTGTGCCTGGTTCATCTCAGTATCCAAAACCACGA